>VXAC01007657.1:224955-338103 GCA_013399225.1 Rhipidura dahli | reverse complement strand
AAAAAAAAAAAAAAACAATGAGCTAAACTACAGAGTAACTGTATATATCTGATGCTTTGTGTAGGAGAAGTACAATCCAACTTAGGCATGTGTATGGGTGAGATCTTGTGTGTGAGTGTTCACTTAGCAGGCTATGCCAGTCAGATGGAAGATAACGATGGCTTGTTACTTACTCGGGGATCATAAAAAAATTTAAAAACTATCTTTCAGAAATAAAAACTGAGTGTACTTAGTATTAAGATGCATGCCTGTATGAGCATGAGTAAGAACTAGAAAGACCTGTTACTGTACTCATTGATTTTGATTATTGCTATCCTCACGTGCTCCAACTTGTTCCCTTTACTGAGCAGGATACAGTAAGGTACAGGTGAATTAGAGAAAGCTGCAGTAGTGGAAATTTAAATTTGTAAAATCAAACTGATTCTGAATTACTGGTTTCCTTTAGCCTGTAATGGCCAAATGGCCAATGGAAAAGAACATCTTACATTGGTCCATTTTACAAAAACATTCTACTTTTGGCTTTCAGATCTTATTCAGGGATACATTTGTGTTTCTACATAAAAGCAATTCCAAACAGCAGCAGGTACAGACATTACAAAAACAGCCTTTTAGTTTCTCTCTCATAAGAACATTACAAAACACAAATTGATGTTGGCTATTTTAATTTAAGTACTTATTCCAGGGTAAAGGAGAAACACCTTCAAATATCTGAAAATAATTAGAAGAAGTGACCACCTCTAACAAGTTTCACATATTTTACTAAAGTAGCACTCATACATCCCTTCCAAAGTGGATAACAAACTAAATTAAATGTTAAAAAGAATTAAAGCAATGTACTTCAGTAGTGTAGATATTATGATCACATGGCTGGCAAAAAATAGCCAACCAAATAAGTATTCAGCTGAACCAGAATTACATATACAGCCTAGGATAAATGGTGTATACCAGCAGTTCTCTACATTTACTTTTTCATTCTGAAATGAGCATAATCTAATCTAATAGTACTTGGTCACAAACCACATTTGATTAAAACCAAAACAAATTTAAGAACATATCTGTAAATATATTTAAAATTATTTGTATTAATGGTATTCTGGACATTTTTACTACTTATTTCTGTTATGGCCATAATAACCACAAAGTAAGATTAACTTCTCTGATTTTACTAGGAAAATCACATTTAGAACCTACAAACCTTTGTCAGTAAAAACTGTTTTACCTACCAATGCAAGTCCTAAGCTACATTCAGACAATAAAAAAAAAAGGATGCCTAATACTACATAGAGGAAGTACATGGAAACATGAAAATTTTCCATCCCTTCTAGACCTTTATTTCAATATTAAATGATTAATACTTAAAAAAAAAAAGAGAGCTGGTTAGTTGTGTAAGATGCAACATTAGAAATGCAAATATAGTTTTTTAGTAATATCTCTTATGTTCAGTTTCATGAGTGAGATAACATACCTGTCCTTACTTATGCTGTCCTTTTGTCAGATACAAGAAAAAACTGTATTACTCAGCAATTAGGGAACATATTTAAATTAAATATGACAACATAACTAGGAAAAGAGAAAGGGATAAAAGCTGGCAGAAAAAAGTCTGATCATGAAGTCTCTAATTCTGATGACTAAGTGATACCATATCTAAAGCCTTTAACAGGGTATTGAGGTTTTTATTCTTTTACATAGAATGAGAAAAAGTGAGAAGGGGAGGGGGCCAGAGGAAGCAGAATCTGTGGTCTGTAAATGATCAGCACAAAAAATAAATTATGGTCAAGTAACTGAACTTTTCTGATGTGTAAATTGAATCATTCCCACACGCTGGTGTTTTATAATTAAAAGACCCTTTTCACTGTGGGAAATTTTACTGAATTTTGTATTAAAAGAAGAAACAAACCATCAATCAGGAGGAGGTAGGGGAACTCAAAGAGCTCAACCTATTAAACTTGAAGAGCGTAGTTGAATTCTGAATGACTTGCTCTAGGAAACTGTAGCTCTTTTAAGGCAGCTACTGTAAAAACATTAATGAGCAGAACACGTTTCTGATCGCTGTTCTAAAATCTTTTGTAGTCATATAGAAGAACACACACTCCATTTGGTGTCACAAGATGCAGAATAGGGTTGTAAATGAACCCTTTTTATGAGGTTCACAAGCTATAAATTACTTGACTTTGGTTACCATTGAGAAAAATCACTGAGCTAAAAACCAGAGGAAGAAAACCCAAACTCCATGTTCTTGTTCAACACAGTGCAGTTGCTAGGTAAGTACTGATCAGACTAAGGTTTGCTCACAGCCAGATTGCTGCCAAATTCAAAAATTTTGGAGTGGACATCATTTCAGAGTTCTGGGACCTTATATGCTTTCAGCTGAGTTGAAATCATGGCTACAAATTACCTTTTCAAATTATTAATCCAAAGAGGGGCACCGTTAAAAAGCATCTAAATATGGCACACATAGGCAACAGTAGTTTCTTGTGAAAACTTTAGAAGGCTCACAAGAGATAATAGGGCATTTTGAGAATTGTCTTTGATCAGTCTGGTAACAGGGCAGAGAATTTATCATCCTGGATATTCCTTATTGCACAAGCCATTTATATCTGTTAAAGTTTGCGCTCTGTGAATTTATCCCTACTTAAAGTTTTGGTGTACACTGTTATTGCAGCAACAATAAATTAGCTACAGCAGCATAAACTATCAGTAATGGATGAGTCAGTAGAAAATTGTATATGCTGAGCACAAACTGGCCTATTGTAATTCTGTAGTTTGCCATGTTCTGTCAGTTAGACAATGGTGTGTTGTTTTAAAAACACCAAAGCAATACACAGGTGCTACCAGAGCTTTAGGCTGTAGGATGTTTCATCTTACCTTCAGCTTTGCATGTGAGTGGATCTCTAATGAGCCAGGAATCTGCAATGAGAACAGATAATGAAAATTTTGGTCAAACATTTTTATTTTGTAATTGTTCAATTATCATTACAGAATACCTCAGTAGCATCAAAAATAAAGACAGGATATGGCAGATGATTTTTTTTTTCATTATTATTTTCCTCTTTGCATGGTGATATATGGCCATACACTGTGTATCTTTCCTAAAATCTAAATGAGATGCAGATTATCTGTAATAAAATATTTAGTACAGCTACTGCTGGACTGACATGTTACTACACTGTAAAATGCAATTTTATTTCTCTGAACCATATGGAAGTGTTGATTGCATGTGGAATACTAAATGTAAAAATGGCATTTTGGAGATCCATGTTCATTGTACCTCATTTACTTTCACGTATGACTCCTCCAGGTCACACATGAAAATATTCTTTCCTTTCTGCCACTATGGAAAACAGATCATGTATTCTGAGAATTTAAGAGAAAGGTCTACCTAGCTTCAGCACAGCTGACAAGAATTTTCAATTGCAATTTCGTTGATGGATGAACCAGCAAATATATTATAAACCCCACTGCTATAGCTTTGCAAAGCCAGCGTATTTAACAGTAATAAACATAAAACACATGGAAAAGATAATGATTATTTTTTAAAGAAAAACAAACATAACGGCACATAGAATATATACAAAGAGCTATTTTCAGACAGTATTTTCTGTAAGTATTGCAAGCTTACAGTGTTCTGGAGTAAACTGTAAAGTGATTTTCGATTTTAATAATCAGGAAGTTGGGAGTATTTCACATACAAAGATGGAACTTTAGTAGATTAAATGGATACATGGAAAAAAGCTCTTGCCACTAACAAAAGTGTAATCTTGTTTCATTCTTATCTTTCTCACATTCCAGTAAAGTTCACATTGTAACATCTGTGGAAAAGGGAAGGAAAAAGGTACAGTATATCTTGAAATGAACAGCCACAATATTTTGTTTCTAGAACTCCTCTTCAAACAAGAATCCAAACAGACTACACAATTTTTCTGTGAGCCGTTAATGCAGCTGTGATTTTGCAAGTGATAATAATAACTTATGATGAGGGATGGAATGTAAAAAAACCCGCACACTTCCTGTACTTGTGTAAATATTTTTTCTGTGACAAAATTGTTTTCATTGTGCTTTCAGCATTTAAAATATGTGGTATAATGGAGGATTTCACCAATTTTTTTTTTTTTTTTTTATTTCAAGCAAATAAAGGTCAAATGCAAAAGCTCAGCATTTCCTGGGATTTTTTTATTTTTAAAGGTATGTGTTCAACTGACTAACCCAAGAATTAGAAGGAGGGGTATCAATATGATCCAAATAATGACAGTGTACTTTTCTTGTCTGGAAGAATTTTCTGGAAATAATTTTCTTCATAGTCGCTAGTAGTGAGTGAGCTGGAAGTGCACAAGGATTTGGAAGATGACAGCTGATTAAAGGGATATTCCACACCATATGAGATTATGCACAGCAAAAAAAAAAAAAAAAAAAAAAAGCTGGGGAAGGAAAAGGAGGAAAGAATGATCATAGTTATGGTATTTTCTTTCCAGATTACTGCTATGCATGATGAAGCCCAGATTTCTTGAAATAGGCTAAACATCTATCCACTGATGAGAAGTAATGAAGGCATCCCTTACTTGGCTTTGCCTATGCTCACAGTTCCTGCTTTACCTATTAAACTGCCTTCATCTCATGAGCCATCTCACTTTCACCCTTCTGATTCTCCTTTCTCCCTCACCTGGGAGAGTGGCTGCATGGACCGTGGCTGCCTACCCGGGTTAATCCAGAACAAGCACGAAAGCAATTCTAAATATTGTCTCCAAACTTCTGACAGGCAGAGATTAGGAGGATAAGCATCCTATTTTTAACTTCTGGGGAAACCAGGGTAAATATTACATTAGATCATAAGACTGATTTGGTCTACAGCCTGAAAAGTGGGTGGGTATTGGATGTATGCATCCAAGTTCTAGCTGAACCATGAAAAGCATTTCCTACGGTATCTGTAAATACAAAACTGGACAACAAAAGTCAGTGAAAGCTCCCACATGTCACTGAGGCACAACATATCTCTCTCAGTTTAGATTCTGGATTGTAAATTATTTTTTTAAAAATACACGTACAGACACATATAAAAATGAATACATAGCTTATCTGTACAGACAATATACACATGAAAGAAGATAAATACTAAAAACATAATTGCAGCACTATATGGCAAGGTACTGAAAATCTAAAGGATCAATACTAAAAATGTTCTAATCCATGGTGAACAGCTACCACATCATTGACACCATGTGAGAAACTTTATGTTTGGTAAAAACACAACTACAAAACAAACATACCTAATTTCCCAAATGAGTGTCTGAACATTGTTACCTGTGTAATCAGAGCATATGCACCATAGACCTTAACACAGCCTGCCCCTGAACACCTCAGACAGAAAAAAGCTTGAAGGCAAACCTGAAATATTCGTCTTTGTGTTTTCTATTTATGTTACCACTTGCAGGAATAAGTTCTAAGCTATGACTTTACAACCATCAATAAAAATATTTGCATTTAAGAAAATGCCAAAAACTTTCTATCTCTGCTCTCTTGACTATTTCCTTTTTCATCCTTTTTAGATTTAGATGATCTGGTGCTCAAAATTCTTCCCTTCGTGATTCCATTTTTTTAGGTGCTTAACTGTCCTGATTCACTTAATGAGCATTTCTGAATATATTCTTAGCACTGCACACTTGAAAGTCAAGCTTGGTGACACTCACTGCCAACATATTTAACTCCCTTTGATGCTCTGATCTTCATTTACTGGAGCATGATCAAAGGGTGCTGCCCTCAGAAACAGAGGAAAGCAAACTGTAAATAGCAGCCAAAACACAACAAATAGCAATACAGGCTCATCCCTGACCAGCTCCTTCTAAGGTGCTCAGATATGGAATTCTTCGGTTTCACCTGATTCAGTCCAACTAACCACTGTGCTGGTTTTAATAGGAAATGTACTCTTTGGCAGTTAATCTATAGCAGCTCAGCTCATGCACACACTCTCACAACAGACCCGGGAAAAGTGACCCAGCATTGTGGAGGGCACTAGTGTGCAAGTAAAAGGAGTTATTTTTATCAAAATCTGTAAATAGTCAATCTTCAACACAAAAATTAAAACTGCATCCAATTGTTCCTAACTAGGCTCTGGAAGAAGACAACAGAAATTCATTTATGATGACCCTAGTTCAGGCAACAGGGCAGCAATATGGTTGCCTCACTCCAGATGCCGATCCAGAAGGCAGTAGGTCTTAATCCACATAGAACAAGACACATGGAGTTAGACAATGGCATTGGTTTCTAGCAAAAAACTAGACAGTGATTCTTGCTTACCACTTGCTTATCACTAGTGGGATATTTAATACGCATTCTGAGATGGAACCTTTCATCCCAGGGAGAAAATGGAAAACAGAAGAAATGGAAAACATCAATTATATTTTATGTAAAAAAATTACTCAAAAAAGCTTATAAAAGTTACTGCTGCCTGCCAGAAAAAACACTGAAATGATCCGGCACATCCTATCTGTTTGCCTATCAACCTTAAAGATCTTGGAACCTGAATGAAGATGTTATGTATTGCTATGTTAAAATCTAAAAGAAAGCATATATTGTTTTGAACTGGGGAAGAACAACTTGCACATCAGAAAAATAGTTTTCAGTTTCAGGACACTGAACTGCAACTTCATCCTCTTTTGCTCAGTTATGTGTTGAGATGGTAAAAATGGGTAGTGAGTTTTTCCATACTAACTTTCTCTCTGTGCCTTTGTTGATAAGGACTCAAAAACCCAAAGCAACAACAACTCAAGTGTTTGTAAAATTGGGAGTTAGCATAACGTAGAGCTGATGTTATCTAACCATCAACAAGCTGGGGCACAGAAACTAAGCAGGTAAACAGTTTCTCACTACATGCTTTTTCTCACCAAAGCAAAGAAGCATCCTGGCCACTTCCGTGAAGAGTCTCCTTTTCTATGTTGTATGTGAGCCACATCCCTAGATGCACCTGGGAAAAGTCCTGAGCCAAAGATAATGTAGAGCCTTTTTATTTACTAGTTTATTGAGTTGAATCATTGGAAAATTGATCCAAAGCTCTTAGTAACAAACTAATTCTAAACAACCAAAGTTGCAGTTCTGTGGAGAATAAATAACACCAAGGTCTCAGCACCAGGGTCATTCAGTATGAATGGATGGCCCTCACAGTCTGTTGTGGTAAGCAACAGTCTGTTGCCATAATCCCAGAGATACCAGAAACCAGGGACCACAGTGTTTTTATTAAGAATAGAAGCTCTGATGTAAAAGACCACCTAAAACTGAAAGGCAGAGTAAAAATCTGAGGTCTAGGAAAATCCAGCCAGGTAAAATTTATGTAAAAAATACAATAGGAAATAAACAAAAAATTAAAAAATATAGTTATAGACAGATCTTCTGTGCACGGTGCTCTAGGATGACCCTGCTTAAACAGGGGTGTTGGACCAGATGGCTCACTGTGGCCTCTTCCAACCTTACCCATTCTGGGACTCTTTGTTATACCTATACCTATCTACCTATACATACACACACATCTATATATGTACAAAACTAGAATCATACACACAGTTCATGGAACAAACACAAATGGAAAAAATATGTATAAAATACTATAGCTATGTATAACTAGATATATATTTGTACTAATCTAGTTTTATATATCTTCAATCATATATAACAATATACAGGATTGTTCTGTACAAAATTCTTACACTGTTGCTTATGTGAAAAAACCAAACACACTCTGTAGCCATATCGGCTTTTTATAACCTTGTCTCAGTAAAACCCAATAACAGACCAGTATATTAGTAATTATGATTTACCACCTTATACACAGACACACATTTTTTATTTAATTGCAACAGAAGTATATCTATATGGTCTCTATGCAACCTCAACATGCTGTTAATTAATTTGGTTATTAATAGTGATGTGCATTCACAAGAGCTCATGACACTAAATTTGAACAGTTTTGAAAGACAGCCTTGGAATATGCAACATTTTAACCTTAATGTGTAATTACTTAGAAACTACGTACTTCAGTCATTAATGACTGCTGGGGTTTTTTGTTGCTTAGTGCTTTTTCTATGTCTATGATATTCTTTTCCATAGAAAAGATTCTTATACATATTATTTTCATGTTCACAGTGCTATTGGTGAAACCTGCTGTGATACTATGAAGATGCCAGCTACCTGTCATACGTGCTTAAAATAATTGGTATCACAGGAAAAGTAACACAAGAAGAAGCAGCATTAAAGAACAGGTCTCTCTGTGATATAATGTAAAACATATGTTAAAAATATGTGTAATAATTAGAGCACTGTGCATCCCTCTTCATATCAAACCTGGCACAGCTGAAACTATTTGTAGGTATGAAGTTCATGCTACAATACTGGCTCTTTTGCACAAAAGATCTCTTTCTTCAATTACATATTCACCCATACCATGCAAATTTTTCACATTATCCCACACAATGTCCCTTATCCAAACCAAATAGGAAAACAGACTACACTTGTGCTATGATATATCTACCAGATTTTTCTTAATAAAAATAAAGAGTAAAGCATGGAAAAAAGAGGAGTAAAGGTAAAAGAGTGTAAGAGCACAAGGGATATTTAATTTCTTAAATTATTGTGAACAAGACTACAACAATTTATACACTTTTATTAGCTTTTCAACAAAACACTGACTGAGCACAAATCAACAATGTCCCTCACCTTTTCAACATGAATTTATTTCTTAAACAGAAGAATGGTTTTTCCATTTCCATGGCATACAAATATTTCTGCTGCTGATGCCATTATCTGACAAGGTTGTACATACAAAAGTATCAAAATATATTCTTGAAAAGTCAAAAGACAATTGCATATGGGAAGGCAATGTTAAGGAATATAAAAACTGCATCAATAGATTTGTTCTACTTTAAGTTGTACCATGGTTATTACTAAATACGAAGATATCTTTTTCAGCCCTTCCCTTGAATGTTTTTCATATATCCTGATGAATATTCACTGAAGCTGAGAACAGCCAATGTGCATGGAAAGATATGAGGAGCATATATGACCATAGATTACCACTGAATGCTTAGCAGAATAAATTTTGGCAGTTTGAGAGAATATATTGGAAAACCAGTTGTCAGAGAATTTTAGTATTCAGAACTCTACTGTCTGAAATCACAAATTATTGTCAATTAAATGGGATCTGCCTTTTAATAGTACTCTATTTCCTCACAGATTAATCAAATAATTACTTTTTCTATAAATTTTGAGATTAAATTTTGATGAGACAACAAGAAGCTGAAAATCACATTTTGCAATACCAGGACCCCTGCTATAAGACCCCAGTGTTGATCCCAGCCCAGGTATGCAACAGTTTTAAGAGGTTTTTTGTCCCCTCAACCCAGCTTCCAGCACCATTGAAAGTGGTACATTGATTTCACCAGTTCCCGAGTTTAAACATATGAACACACAGTAATTAATTCAGACTCTTAAGTGCTATTCTAAAATGTCAAACTCTCTTCTTCCATTCCAAAATCCTAAGTTGTATTATTTTTCTATTATGCCCTATCTATGTATTATATGTGTGATATCTACTTAACTATTTCTATTGACCTTATAAATTGTAGTGGACTACAAATTTCTCAAATCATTTAACTGGTATTGTGTCATTTATTTCTACCAACTTTACAAGTTATGCAGAAATATAATCACTGTCTGGTAGGTGATCATGTTAGTATTAAGGAAGTTGTAATTAGAGCAGAAAATTCAGTAAGAACTTCTGTCATATATTTTAGAAGTAACTTAAAACCCTCAAATAAATAAAAATAAATAGAATACTATAGAATGTAATTTCTTCCTTTCAAAGATTTCTTGCAACGGATGTCACAAAAGTAATACCAAAGACTAAGTTAGTTTTGAAATATGCAAAGTCAAAGGAGACCTTGTTCATTAAACCTAATGACCCTAGGGTAAACCTGTGTATAGTTTTGGATGCAATGTCCTTTGCACTTCTTTTTATTTTTGAGGTCTTTTTAGGAAGATGCTAAACAGTGAGGATGAGAAAAGAGGGCTAAGCCTTTAAAGGTTTTGACAGTTTGATCTTCAACACATATTACTGGATTTACAGAAAGAAACCAAGTGAGATATTTAAAAAGCTTATGCTGTAAGCACAAACATATGCCTCAAGCATACATTTTTAAAATCAAACTTTCTAATAGAACTTTGAAAGGATGTAAATTTTGTCTTCAGATTATTTTGGAAGTTTTGAATAAAACATGTAAAAGAGGGTAGGCCTTTAAATCCAAGAAGTGCTTTGGGGGAAAGTAATTCTCTAGGCAAATATGATTACTGATAGAAAATGATGGAATATAACTGCCCTTGTCAACCTTGGACACTTAGTGACTAAATATCAGGAAAAAAGTCAATATTACACCAACTGTGCACTTAACTATGGTGTTTCTGTGTTCACATGGAGAACACAAAAATCAATTAATTGTGTGAGAGATACAATCCTTTCAGAATTCAGCCAATGCACTGATTTATTAATGCTATTGATTACACCAAACTAAATATGTAATATGAAGACCTGCCATGTCAAAATGTAGCTCACAGTTACCAGGTCAAAGATTTCATTTTCTTTATCTTTCTTTTCTTTATCCTTGAGATCAGCTCTACTAATATACATTGGAATTTTGTGAAGAGATCTATGCCAGTTATATTTCTCCAAGTCTGCAGAAAAGTGCTTGGTATTGCCTTTTACTTTCATACTTAAATATTTATACACAGAAATCCCTTTTCTAAGAACTGAGACAAGATGGACACAAAATATAATTGCAATTAGAGATATGCTGAGCTTCCAGAAAAAATATGTCTGGAGACTAAGTCATGAAGAATACCTGCTGATTCCTAGGTAGTGTAGGCACTTAACTCACCTGCATGCTGTGCATCTAGTTACTGTTTGTATTTCACAGGAGAGATCTATTACCCATATCAATAGTGGGCAACCAATTATAACCAGAACATATTACTTCAACTCTCATAATATATTAGGTTGCAAGTGGCAGATCATGAAGATGATCTACAATAATTAGAGCAAACTGACAGCAAGTTATGCATGAGTATGATTCATCAGAAAACATTATGTGCAGAAAATCAACATTCACTGCCACATTAGGCAGGCTGGAGCCTTCACCTTCCTCCTGCAGTTAGCAGTGACAGAAACACCGAAGTCCAACTTTCATTGTTTACACAAAAGTACTAATGCTTCTGCTTATGAATTATGATTTTTACTGGCAGAATTTCTATTCTCCTAATGGCATATATACCTTGTGTACATCTCTAGGGCAAAACACATTATCATGAGTAAAACACCAATAGAAAAGAAGGCAAAAATATAGTGTTTATATCAGTGCAAAATACATCTGTTCTGAAAGAATTCTCAAACACTATATCTAATTTATGTCTTTTTATTGGTCTGAAATATTTTTAAGAAATTCATTTTTCCTGTAAAACAAATCAAAGTCTGATTAACCGTTTCCAATAAAGATTTAATTAATACAGGAAAGAATGAACATGTTCAGGTGGAATGTGGGCAAAGAATGATGCTTCAAAGGGTTTTCAGACAAGATTTCTTGCTACGCGTACACACAGCATTTGAAACCTAATACAGGTGTCTGTGCACTGAGGTGTACAGAAAATACATTGGCAACAGAGCAATTACAGTCAATGAAGCAATCTCTACTAAATCAAATTGAACTCCTTCATCATCACTGAACAAATCATGGTGGATACAGTAAAGTGCCGTCAGAAGATCTCATATACCTCATATTTCTCTTCCTACTGGTATTTCTGTAACCAACAGTAGACAATTTAGTAGATTTTCTGATCTTTATTTTTTGGTCTTACCAAAAATAAGGGTAAGAAGGGTATTTGGAGAAATAGAGCTCGATTCTTTTACATGCGTTTGGATTTCTGGTATCTTCCAAAGACAGCAGAACTACTGTGCCATGGCATAAGTGGCATGGCATTACATTTCATTTTTTCACATTGAAAGACACCATATCTTTCATTATCAGTTTGATTCTCCATTGATATTAATGAAAGCTTTCCTGCTAATCTGAATGAACTTTGTAGACATAACTATATAATAATACGTAGGACTAACAGAGAAGTCCTGAAAATGTCACAACTCCACAATTTAGAGCCCACAAAAAATCCCCCAAAAACCAATAGTGCCTCACATCATTTGCAGTCTGAAAATTGGTGTTTAGGAAACAGGTGACACTAGAAAGTAGAGTGAGTAGAAGTTGAAGGATCAAAATGAAGGCAATTCAGTTTTAGTATTCCTTTGGTGTTTATTTCGTATGCAATTTGATAACTGTCCAGGTCCCATTATATTTCATATAATCATAGAATGGTTTGGGTTGGAAAGAATCTCAAAGATTATCTAGTTCCACCCCCTCACTCACTAGACATCACTCACCACATCAGGTTGTTCAGGGCACCATCCAACCTGGCCTTGAACATATCCTTCCTGATCATGATGATTTTGAAAGATATTCGCTTTTCCTCTCATAAAGAACAAGCAAAGATTACTTATTTCAATTGCATAGCATTGCAGTGCCAGGGTAGCAATTCTATATCACTGCAATTTACGATCTCTCAACTCAACATTACTAATTAAGAGTACTTTGAAAGGTCCATCATTACTGTACTGAGACCTTCATTATTAAAAAAGGTTTTGGGGATTTCTCTGGGAACACATAATTCAAGAGTCCTCCCTGATAACCTGTTATACCAGGGAGAGCTATTTTTTTGGAACAACACATGTGAATGGTACACAGAAGAATGAGTGAAATGGTATAAATACACACAAAACAGTCTATGTGGGAATAAATAACCCGCTCTATACATTCAAAACAGTGGATTCTAAATTCTGCTTCAAAAAAATAATATGGAATACATTGTGAATAGTTCTCTGAAAGCACTAGCTTGCAACCCCAGACAAAAATGCAGCGTTAGAACATTGGAAGTTATTAGGGGCAAAAAACCCCAAACAAAAAACAGAGCAGGAATTTTTTTTTAATACAGTAAATCCATGCACTGTATCTTCATGCTCAATGCTGAATTTCTGATCATTATATCTTAAAAAAAACAAAAAACAAAAACCAAACCAAAACAGAGCATGAAATCTAGGAAAGAGGCAAAAAAAGCAGGAAGAATATAGAGGGATTTTGAAGTCATTCCATATTAGAAGATGGTGGAATGAACCAGAATTCATCAGCTTGAAAAAGAGATAATTGAAGAAGCATATGATAAAGGCCAACATATAGGGAGTTCTCATTACTATGATGTTAAAATAGGGATCTTTCTATTCTAATTCTACAAGAGAGGTTCTCACAAACAAACACAATGGTTTCCCAAAGAAAAAACATAATTAAATTGTGCAAGTCACCATCACAAGATGACATACTGCAAAAGCATGAATAATTCAAAAGGTCTAGTGGACTCATTAATACCTATTGAACAAGACCCCAGGTCTGACCTCTGACATAACAAGATTTCAAGCCATGCCTGCCAAATGGTGGGAGGGTACACTCAGGGAAGAATTGCCTGGAAAAGCTTCTTGTACTCTTTCTTTAGAAGTCTCTTACTTTCTACCCTATGTGTTTGTATCTTATGCATCAAAATAAAACATGCTAGACTAACCTGCCCCCCTCTTGAATAAAATACCTGTTTTCTTTCTGGAAATAGGAAATATAGAAGCCCTCATTCATCACCATTAGTAAACTGATAGGATGCTAGGATGCCACATTAACTGAACTCACTGAAATAGAGGTTAGACAGGTAAGGAATTGTCTGAAGGCAAGATAGCTGATGGAAGTGGTAAAAGCCAGACCTGGATGAGTTTCTCAGAGCCTGATTTTTCAGTTTTGTGATTTAATATTTTCATTAGTGGTCTTCCTAGGAAAAATACTAGGAGCATGCTGATGACATTTATTGATGACACAATGTAAGCAGAGGTGCTCCAATACAGAAGATGGACTGTTAAATACAGGAAAGAGTTGATGACCTTGAAGACTGGTGTAATAGAAACGGGATGAAGTTTAACAGTAAGTAACTCAGGATTATATATAAACAGTATTTCTATTAGGAACTGGAAGCTTAACATCTGGAAACATCTGAGAAGAACCAGTTATAACAGTTGATTTGAAGATAACCATACACCCTGATGTAACACAGTACAAGCTAATAAAGAAGTAAGGGCTAATAAATTCTCAATCTTTTTGACTTATGCTTTCTGCCCTCTGTTTTATCCTTAAACTTCCATAGTTTGATTTATTCAGGTTTTCTAATTTTAAAGTGCAAAATAACCATCTAGAATGTCATCAATAACCCAGTAACTCTTTGCTCATATAATGAGCCTACAGATCTGAGAAACATTTTTTAGGTTTTACAAGACCTCCATCACTGAAAAAAAGTATTTTTCAATACTGAAAAGCTAAAGACAAGACAGATCTTCTGAATGTATAAAAATGCTGATCTTTTAGAGATAAATCTGAATGTCATATAGAAAATAATTTACCATCTGGAATACTTATGGCTCCTTATGCCATTTGCCTTGGAATGCTTTTGCTGTCATAAGGAAATCCCAAGACTTATTTTCTAACGCTAATTTATTTTTCAATGTCATCACTTTCAATTGTCAAATCCACTATGACATGTGATTTTATTCAATAAATATTAGATGCAGAAGAAATCTAAATGAATTACAAATCACATCACTGAGAGGCAGATGACATAAAATTGGTATGTCATTTGCATGTTACTTACAGCTTGTGAAAGTTCCCCCAAAACTTTTTGCAGGAACTATGGAGGGCTCAGGTGCTACTCTCAAGAAATCTTATTTATTTCATGGAATTGGCTGTACATACTTGCTCTGTTCTTATACTCTTACCTATGCAACTTCTACAAATAGTGGCTTTGGAAAGATATTTCTGCAAAATCAGATACCAAATTTATCATAGTAAAAGCCAGAACTGAACACCTAAATTTACTGATGGAAGCTCAGCTCCTTCCTCCAATAGTGTTGTGTCTGGAGTTTAACTTTTGGACCAGAAAGTGATTAAGCCCTGAATGTTAGCAAAAAAAAAAAAAAAACAAAAAAAAAAAAACAAAAAAAAACCAAAAAAACCCCAAAAAACAAAAAAAAACCAAAAAACCAAAAAAACCAACCAAAACCCAAGAACAAGCTAAAACTTTGTAGTTCTCAGGGCTGTAATGAATTAAATTTTCAAGGAAGTTTGTTATAAACAACACTGAATGTTCCTATGAGACAGATCTCCTTTCAAAGTTGCCTTAAAAGTAAAGATATAATAAAGTTTCAAACATTTGTCCAAAAAATCCAGACACCATAATTTCTTTGGCTTATTGTAATACACAATAATAGACAAATTCATGCTTTTATCTTATCTTTTAGAAAAAAGAATTGTACATTTGTTCACAATACCCTGCACTACCTCAGACTTTAACTGAATTTTTCAAGTTGAACTGTCAGTCTTACACTTTGGTTTTTTGGGTTATTTTATTATATTTTTTCTTCTTATCCATTGTTACAAAAGATAGTTATATTAAAAAATATCCTATATGCAGAATTTCTAAAGTGCATGTATTATAGAGCATAACATCAGATTTTTATAGTGTAATGAAAACATAGTTGCACATATGCACACAGAAAATCATGCACAACATATACGATGACTTTATCATAGTTACTCTAATTTAACTCACAAGTTTTTTTCCCCCTTCAGTTTAACAATGTTTCAACTTCAATTTCATTTGAATGAAAGGACTTCAGCCATGAAAATTACCAATTGAAGTTCTGATGATATTTGTTATTAATATAAAATATGAAATGTGTCTCTGATGCAACATCTATGTCTTGTTACGTTGGTCAACAAATTACTGAGTATTCGCAATAGAATTAATTTTTTTTTTTTATGAAGAAAGAGACAAATTTTCCTAGAAAAGTTCAACTCAGGATAGCAACACAAAAACACATATTCTGAAAAGTCATACATGGAATAGGTTTTTAATTCAGTAGACTGAAACCTAATCAACTCCTTTCCTGTAGCAGAAGGTATAGACACAGTGGAAGAAAAAATTCTGGATGAACTATGAATAATTAGTTAATGTGATGTAATACAAAGTTACCAATACATTACTAAAATAGAGATTTAAAAAAAAATTACTCTACTCTTTTATATTTGCTTCCTACAAATACTTTAGCTACCCAGAATTCTTTACAATCACTTTGAACATAATTTCATTACATGACTGTGAGATAATTTGGGATTTTTTTTATATAAACTTGATATCCTGACAAATAAGTGATAAGCTACTTTAAAAATATGTAACATTCTATGGCAATCTTCATGTAAGTGCTTAAGAATGAGAAGTGAGATCAAATTATTTTAATGGCATCCAAAGTGAAGCTGTAGCTCCTTATTTTTAATTGAATCCTCTGAATCAGGGATTGATTCTTCAGTATTTATTATTATTTATTCATCACTAAATTGTGTGCGTTTCTGAGGAATTGCTATCAAAAGAAAAGTTTTAATATCTGAAGAAGCCCAGACACCTTTAAAACTCTCTGTACCACTTTAAAGTAATGCAGGGCTATTTTTACTGTCATAAATTTGTATGTTATCCTATTCTGAGCATTCTTTAGAGTTTAGTGATTCTTAGACTGTGTGTTGATGCTGGTTTAAAATTGAGCTATCCATCCAATAACATAAATTAGACATCAATATGTTTTATGTGTATTGCAAAACATTTATATTGAACCTTAAATATATTTGGAAAAGCATGAAGCAAATCACAGTCTAATCTGCTAATACCACGCTAAGGGTTTGGCTTCTCATATTTAGTATAAGAAAACTTATAGAATAAAACAATAGCCTTGCAGGAATGTTGTTAAAACACTGGACATCTCTTTGCAAACTTTTTCAGATCAATGAAGACTATTTCTGAAGACAAAAGAATGAGGAAGAGTGTGTTGAACTTTACACATGCAGACTGGAGGCAGGTTAGCAATGACACACCAGAAACCCGATTGAACAGTCCATAGAGTGATTTGTATATCTCCTGAGGTAATTCCAAAGACCTACATTAGGAGCTTCCCTCCTGCTATCAGTTACACAGGTTCTCCCAATTACATCTTAAGTGTAAGCACTTAACTTTGTATTTAAATTAGAAAGCTGAGCCTAGATCTTAAAGTGAGAGAACTACCTCTGGATGATATCCTTGCACTTTGTTCTTAATATTGCTTGAAGACTCTAGGATTATTTCACAGATGGTCTATCGTTTGGATGTGAGAGACACAAGTAACTGTTCAAGGAAGTAATTAATTTGTGAAGTCCAGAGCAAACTTCCTTGTTACAGCCCAGCTTAAGATGTCATTCTGTCTTATTTAATTACCAGTTAATCAGCCAAAGTACAATTGCTTTACATTTCTAAAGAGCCCTAAACATTTTAGCATTCAGTAAGTTTGTATCTGACAAACGAAGAGAGAAAATATGAGCAGAGAAAATCTAAGTACAGGACTCGAGGTGGTAGTTTCTTAAAGATATTCAATGAATAAAGTTTAGATCTGTAGTCAGGGAAAGTAAAAGAACCAACCAGTGTTCCCCCTTCCCCCTCCCCAATAAAACCTTATCAACATGCCTATTAAGACAATGAGAAAAAAACTAATTAAAGTAAATTAGCTTAATGTGCACAGCCTGGATAAAGACAGATCACTTTTAAAAATCCAAGAAGATAATGGTACCCATTTGGGATATGTTTTTGGCATTTTTCATATAAATTGGACAGTTTTAGAGGATAAATATGGTTAGAGAAGTCCTTACAGGCAATTATGTCTTTACAGTGCTTGTGGCTGACATCATAAAAGTATAATTTTAATTGCTATTAATTGTGTTAAGTCTACTTTTATTGAATACTTAATGCCATCTCTGACAGTTGTTGTAATTTATGTACTTTAATGAAACTTCTTAGTAGAAGTTTGGACTTCGAGGGTCATTTCCACTATGTTCAAAATAAGGCATTTTATCAGCTAGGGAAGTGCAGGTTATTAAGACACTGATTTTTGCCTTTTCAAAATTTGTTCACTTTCATTAGCCTTATATGGATGACCAGAAAACCAATTTATGTCTCAGGTTTTAAATATGTCAAAATTTACTAAATATTATTACAAGAAATTTTATGGCACAATTTTCCCATATGAAGCAGCCTCTCTGTTTAATAAAGAAATTGAATTAAGAGAAGCTGATGAACAACTAAGTGGCACCAATTCACATTAATATTTTGCCATTTGGGAATACAGAATGGGTAAAATAAAACCTTGAAATCTCTTTGGCATTCAACTATTCAACCCATGACTTTAACTGAATAGTGTTGTCTTCTGGAAGAGTTTGACCCAAAGATTTGTGAGCAGATAAAATAGCAGAAGAAATGCAAAATGAAGATTAACCAAAGAAGTAATTAACAACATGATATTGTGCAATGCTGAGAAAAAAATGTTATTGACTGTACATTTCTGTACTAAAATTCACATTGCTCTGCTGCCAATAGTTGTAGGTCTTCACTGCTACTGTGATTAGCATTATTAAATTATGAGAAATTAATTTATCTCTATCAGTGCTAGTTTCAATATTTGTGAATTAGTAATTGACCCAGTAGCACTAATGAGACAATATATCTATTGTGGCTCTTTTGCCTGTTAACTTGCCTATTTAAATGAGAGCATCATTATATACAAAATAAATTATTGAATTGAGTAGGAATGCACCTCAAAGAATTTCCAGACTCTTTGGAAATCCTAGCTTGTTGTCAGCAATGTGCAAGTCTTACTTAAGAGAACAGACTACCGAAAAATAACAAAAAGGGAAAATTAGACAAAATATACCTCTTTTTTTTTTTTTTTTTTTTTTTTTTTTTTTGGCTCAGCTATCAGAGGACTTTACAATTAAGGTAATGCTTACTAATGGATCTTGTAGCACAGGATTTTAAGTAACTGTGGACTGAGATTTCTGCGTGCTGGTCCTAAAGAAATAGCACAGTCAAATACAACTGCTGGCTACTTACCACCACATTCACTTGGCTATCCCTGAATCACATAAGTCAAATCAAGAAGTCTTACAATTAAGTTTTTGCAGTCCAGTAGCTGAGGTTACTGTCTAGCAATTTGGTCCTTATAGCAAAACTATGTGACATTCTTACAGTACATTTTTAAACATCTAAGGAATGGATATCTCCTGCTCTAGTTAAAAAAAGCATCACCAAAACACCATCAGCCAGAAAATGTCAGAAAATTGGAAACCCAAAAATATCTAAAGGTTGTGATGTTTTTACATGAAAACCAGATGAAATTTATATTATTTTAGTATGAAAAAGTAAAAATATTTTGAAGCTCATTACAATATTGGTAACAAATAACTTGAAGATTAGAATCTTTGTAGATATAACAAATATTCTACATTTTTCATGACCTATGGGTCATTGCTCTATAGATGTATCTCACTACAAAATACACATACCTGAGAGCACTAAACTAAAACGTAGAGCAGAGTGGGCTCTAAGATTTGCATGAAACCAGAATGTTTGATAATTTAAAAAGTCTTGTTCTAGGAATATTCAATTTCAAGGTGACTCTTAACAGAAAAACGTTATTTATGTTTTTCAGTAAGGATTTTTATTTCTTTATAACTTATTTAATGCTTCATATGTTATATTTGCATTCAAGTTATTTAATTCCAAATTCATCTAGGACACAAGTTAGTTTTACTTTTTAGTCCATATCTAAACACATTTTTACCTGAGGACACAGAAGCCTCCAGGTCACCATAGATTTCCTATTCCTGAACTGCTTCGTTAGTATTAATTATGGTAGTTATCTTCATGCTAGTAAAATGAACATTAATGTGGGATAAGACTATGTTTTTCCAACACGTGAGGAACAGATATTTAATAACAGATTTTATTTTGCTTCAAATGCTTTCATGTTATTTGAACAAAAGTTTTATTTGAACAAAATCTTGTTTCTCAAAACATTAACCAAATTTGCTGGAAATGGAGGAGACTGTCTATTACTAAGTCTCCTCTTCCCTCCCTCCAAGAACATTTCCATCATTTTGTCTCTTCTTCATTCCTTTTTCAGCCTCTACTGTATTTTCCTTTTTTTCTCCCCTCAAACTTTCTCTCAGTAAGGTACCTATTAGAATATTTTCCATTTAATAGCTGCATATTTATTTACTCTTTATCAAGTGTTTTTATGAACCATCCCCTTTTCTATCAAGCAGTCTTTCAAAAAAGAGCCTATTAGGCTTCTTAGGTAATACTTATAGTAAGTAAATGTTTAATGTAAGTAAATACTTTATGTAAGCAAAGGCTTATATGAGTATTTTTATATTATAAATTGAAGAAAGTACTGTATTTTCCTGTAAATTATCAGAATTGAAGTCCTCATTGATTCTAATAAATTTTATATAATTTTTTTTGCTTGTACTTACATCATATTTGACCCAGATGATAGAATTAAAAAAATAATATATTTCTAAAAAATTATTTTATTAAATATTACAGGCAGAAAATGAGATGTGATAAAATTTGTGTTAATCAGCATCAAGTTTTATCTTGGAAAATACAAATTCAAGGACTTACAGCACCAAGTTGCTCCTATTGCACACATTCCAGAAACCACTTTTCCATTTTAAGCTATGTGAGATTTTAATTTTTATCTTTCAGTTTCTGTGTGGGACTAATGTGGGCAGAATTATGAGAAGGAAACAAGATGCATGTGAAGATGACAGATGAATTTCCTTCTGCAGTCTAAATAAATTAATTAGGTTTTGATTGACTGTATGGATCACAGTTCACTTTCTCTTCTCATATCTATCCCCAGAAAACGTCCTCAACAAAACTACTGTATGCTATCCTCAGCACCTAAAAAATCTCATAAATATATCCAGGATTTATGTTAACAGAAAGGACAAAACTAAGGAGTAAAAGAAATGTATACAGACAATAGCCTTGCAATCAGGTTTTAGAAGTAAGCATTTAGAAAGAACTATTGCCAAGCTGTAACATTTATTCTATTTAATTTCTCCCTGGGAATATTCCATCTTTTATTACATAGGATTGGAGGGAGGTAAATCCAAATTTTGACCTCCTAGTTCAATTAATCTCTCAATTATATTGTCAATTTAAGAATAACTTGACTGAATCAAATGGAATTATATTAAAATAGATGTAAGTGGAAGAAGAATCAAATACTGTATTTGTAACACCCATAGTAAAAGCCAATAAATTCATGTCAAGGTCACAAATACTACTGCTGGAAATCATAAAAGTGGAATGATCTTCCTCAGTCACAGGGTTTTGTGTATTTAATGGTCTTTATTGGAAGAAGATGCAGGTAGATGAGCTTTACATACAAGAGAAGACAGAGGACAAGGACTAAGGAGAGCATGAAGGAAAATCTTTCTTTAAAGGACTTGACAGAATGGGAATAGCAGAAGGGAACTGGTGGAAGATCAAAACAGAATTCAGAAAAGTGAGAAAGGATTAAATGGAGCCCAAGACACTTTGTGAGAATGCCAGAAACATGAAGGGGATGAGAGTGAGGACTGGCCACAAGTAGTATTTTAGTGGCAGTAACAATGTACCAGTAACAAAACATAAAACATGACAGAAAAGGAATTAATAAAAATATGCGGGTCTGTTGATCTTAAAGGTCTGTCTGAAACACAGGAAACAGGAAAGAAAGAGGAGATCAGGAATGACTAAGTCTACATCTGAGGTGCCTTAAAGCAGTGGGGTACTATTCCATTCTTAACATACTTCACTGAGTTTTTGATTTCTAGGATATACAGGGTGAGACAGTGGAATGCAGAGACAAGTTCCTTATATAGAGATACTCTCTACAATACAGCTATGTCTTTATTTTTCAGATGGAGAAGGAAATAGAGCACATTTTCAGGAAGGTATCTTGATCCCAGGGGACGCTGCTCAATAGACAAGGAAAGGTATGTTGGAAACAAACCACCAAAATCCACTCAAATGTCTAACTTAAAGTATAATTGCTCCCTTTATACTCTACTCTCACCCTTTTTTTTTTATTTAATCAATTGCCAAGAAAGGTTTGACTTTTATTTGAACTGAGATTACTACATTAAAGTACTTGTGCTCCTTTGCAGACAGACCAGTTACAGCTGCGTGGTGCAAAACGAGATCCCACTTCCCCCTTCCTTCCCTGTGCTCCCCGAGGTCCCCCCAGAGACCTCACAGGTCCCAGAGCTGTGGGGCCCCCAGGTTTACCTGCACATGGACACAAGGTGTTAAGAACAACACACAGGACATGCTGCAGATTCTGCCTATGGTGCAGGGAGAGGGATGGACAGGGAGCAGTGCTGCTGGCTCCCCCTTCTTTACAGCTCTGGGGTGGTGTTAGCTTATATTGCCAGCGTGAAAGGAATGTGAGTCACTGAGAAAAATCCTGAAGCTGTGCTGATCAGCAGACTTTCAGTAAGTAAGCCCAAATCTTGATAATTCTGAAAAGAGCTGATTTTACTTATTTTTTTACTTTCATTTTAACTAAACAATCACTAGGTTACTCAGTCTCCACATGACAAAATAATCAAAGAAGACATTATTCAATATTAGGCAGTAAAAATAAAAATTAGAAGAAACATTGAAACACATCATGTTTCCTCTTTCTTCTGTTTAAACTCTCTAGGAAGCAGAAAAATCTCAGCTTTGTTCTTTGTCCATTCTTGAAAAGCCTGTCAAAGAATAGAGCTGAATCTTCAAAAATATTAAGATAAACATCCATAATAATGGTAATAAAAGCCTGCTGTCATGTATCTTCTGTGAAGCATACAAGTTTAGTGAATTATTTAAATGCTTGTTTATTGCTTTAGAGATGTCATTCCTTGATTCTGCAATATTCAAAGCATTTCAATTTTTATAATTTTTTTATTTGCAAAGTTTTCCTCTCACAATCTTTTTATTTTCAAGACTTGTAAGTGCAACTACTAATTGCCATGTTTACATGGCAAATTGCTGCTAACAGAGGGATTACTAAGAAGAGACAAAGAAGCAGTGTTTATGCTACTAGGACTGACACCTATAACTGAGGTTGTCCACAGGGTAGAAATCTGCCTTCCAAAGTGCCCAGCTCCCAGAAGGGTTTACAGCAGAAGGAGAAGGGTCACATGCCAAAGGACAAAACCCCCAGCTGGTGCCTGTTACTTGGTAGCCCTGATCCCAGCACAGCAATTTTGTTTCTCCTGCTTTCAGCAGCTGCCTGGGGACTGCAGCACCCTGCTCTGCGCTCCTCGCATATTCAGAAACCTGATAGATACACAGCTGTTGCCATCAAAAGTAAAATTCATCCTGGGCTGTGTGCCAGCATAAGGACTATGGCATTACTAAAGACCCACTAAAACCTTCAAAGGCTTGTGCAACACTTAAGACCTTGTAGCATTTGGCTGAGACAGGCTTTAAGTGAAGCCAGCACTGGAACCAAATTATTTCTTCTAAGACTAGTCAGAAAGGAAAGATTTTAAGAAGGTTTTATTTAATCAAACTTACATATTTCAGGGAAAGCAACTGATTTACTTTTATGGATAATAAAAGACCTTTGAAAGTTTTCATTTCAGTGCCATAAGTATCCAATACAGTGTCAGTGTACTTGTTTTATTTCTGAATTGTTAGCAGACAATGATAGAGTATTTGGAAGTTCACCTATTTTCCATCCAAAAATGGAACAACCCAGAAGACCTTGGCTGTGTGTTTGTATGAAGGGAGAACAGTCAGAAAACAATAGGACAGAAAAAAACCCATATCTCCATCTTGAAGTGACAATTTATATACTGTACATGCTAGGTCAGCCTTTTATGCTATAATTATTACCAGAAAATCTGGTGGAAGTCAAGTAGCGTGCTCTGCTAACAGGTAACCATACAGAACAGCTGTGTCCTGCCAACAAATTTTTTAACATCTTACACATTCTGTGTTTCAGTTTTCTGATTTGCTAAATGTGAGCAACAGTGCCAATGCATCCTGAATAGAGGGTTTGCTATATACAGATAAAGAGCAATCTGCATACTGAGTATTGGTTGACACCCGGTCAGTAAAGGATCTATGGGTCTTCAAAACTCCCATGGTCCATGAAACAAAAATTCTATTCAGAATATTGTTAGAAGAATAGGGTTAATACTGATAAATGTCAACCAGGTGGCAGCCTGCTGTCTGGTCCAGACAAAATTCTGTTTTGACCTTGCACCAAGGTGTAAGAGTGGAACTATGCTGGAATCATTCAGGCAATTCTGATAAACTGCATGATAGACAAAGGATATTTAGTCTATTGTTAAATGAGGTCTGGCAGTTAAGAACTTGAATGCTGTTGTTTTCCAGGAGTTTTTTATATGATGCTATTATCCTACTCCTAGTTGCTACAACCTGTCATTTCAGTTTTATAATGTATATTTTCTTTTATTCATTAAAAACATCAGCTACTTCGAAAAACACAATGTGGAGGAATTTACATTTCTCTTTTTCCTCATATTTCTTTTTTCTGTGTTATAAATGTGAATATTTTTTGGATTTATTGTGTGCTCATAAATCAATACATTCGTGCAGTAATAAAAATAACTTATTGTAATGGTAACAGCTCCAAAGGACTCCTGACTATGAGTGGCATTTTACTTAATTCAGATCTATGTTCCATTCCCCAACTAATGGCACACTGTGGGTTATAAAGTGATTAAAATTGTTGTCAAACTGGCCTCCTGGAAAGAGGGAGCCCAAATTCTTTTCCTGCAGTTGGTAGGTCTGCAGGATCTATATTTGACTTTTAGAGTTGGAAAGCAAAGAAAAGCTAGTGCAGGAATAATAAGCCAGGGTATGACGGAAAAATGGCTTTTTTTTTTTTTTTTTTCCCAATGCCTCTAGTAAGCATGTTTAAGTAAACAACAAAAACAAAGAAGGAGTCAGTATTGCGGTTTTTTGAAGGTTAATGGAAATACAAAGAGATTTGCCTACAACTACACAGGAAAACATTAGAAGAGGTAGGAGTATAACTGATCTTTTGAGTCAAGTCTCTAGTGTCTTTATTACTGTATTTCTAGCTTTGGTTCCTTAAGGGTCATTGGATTTCTTTCTTATTTTTTAAAATTTATGTTTACTCTTTTCACTATTGCTGAAATTTCTCTTTATAATATTCCCGGGAGATATGCAGACAATATATAGTACTACTATCTGTTTGAACTTCAGCACTTCTATGTCCCTTCACAAACATCATATTTCTTTGATAATGAAGGGAAATTATTAGGAATACTGGACTGATCTATTAATTGAAGATTCAAAAAAAAAAAAAAAAGATGAAGTTGATTACTCTTTGTCATAGCTTTTTCTAAGGCTAAAACATGTCTAAATAAATGACAGTTTGGAATCACACTGCAGCTGATTCTCATTTTGCTATCCTGGTGCATAAAAGAACTGCCACACAGAGATGCTTGTTAATTCTAGATAGTGTTGCTGTGTATCAGAAATCTCTAAAACTCCAGAGACATTTTTCAGAGAAACTGTAATCTATGCAAGTTGTGGTGAAAGGGAAAGGGAAAGGCTTGCTGTCAGTTATGGCTTTCTGGCTTTTACTGTTTTAAAATAAAGAGATCTAAACATCTGTGGTCAATTAGAAGAAAAAAACATTTTCTGAGAGAAACATGGGTCCTACATTTGGGTTTCTGTGTGTTGAAGTATCAGTATATATTGAGTGTAACAAAAAATACACAGATAAGAGCTCCAATGAGCTATTGTATGTTTATGTTTCAGCACCACAATTCCTCTCTTATCTCCCTATGAATCTGGATCAAGATATAACTTTAATCCATCAAATTTCATTTTACCACCTGTAATGTCAGATTTTTCTCTGCAGAAAAATATTTTATACACACTCAACAGTCATGGTAAAAAGAAAACAGAACTCCTGGATACCACCTTAAAACATAAGTTCCCTAAGGCTTAACCTCAAATCTGATATATCTGTTTAACATCAAGTAGTTTTTAAAGCCATCCTTGGGACTCCCCCTTCCTATCACAGCTTTCTCCATGACTCAAGGAGAACCTTCTATCTGCTCATATAATTAATCTTTTGAAGTTCAGATGTCTACGCAACTCTTCTAATGGACACTCTTTCTAATAACTGAAAAATAAATGTTAAAACAGGTATTGCCTAAAGAGTGTACAATTATAGCCACATGCTTTATGAAGCCTTAGCGAAACAAATTCTGCAAAAAGGACATTTTACCTCCTCTTCTAATGAGGAATAAGCAGTACATATTCTCAGAGAAATGGTGAACATTTTAAAAATGAAAACCAAATTAAATTTCTGCAATGGTTCTGTTAAATACAATTGAATTTAACAATGGGGTTTTGTACTAAGTAGGTCTCTGCTACTACCTTGCTCTTGAGTCATGCTTCAAGAAAATCTGCAAAATGGGTTGAGCTAAATTATTTTCCTAACTTGTTACCTATCCTTGTATTTGCCACATTCAAATGAGGCAGTGCTCATGTAAGAGCAGGAACAAACACTAGGGTAAGAAAGTACCCAGGAACCCAGTTTAGGGATAAGATGCTCTGGATTCAGTTTTAGCTTTTGATAAGATTTCCTTGTGACCACTGCTAAATCCTAACACCTAGACATCTCAGGATATCAACAATGAATGACACAAGAACAGGTCTGTGGAGCACAACCACGCCATTCTTACAGCCTTGTTAGCTTAACGCTCTTCCCAGGGAAGTAGGTGCTGAAGAAATGATGTGTCAAGCATATGTATTCTGCAAGGGTTAGGGAGTTCCAGCAGGGCTTTGCATTTCCTTTTCTTCTCTAAATGTAATACCAGATTTAGGACAACACCCATCACTGCAGAACCTGAACATACCGAAGCACTGCTGCATAGAAGTTAATATTCCACAATTACCTGGGATTTGAAACTGCTCCAGGCCCTTGTGTCACTCATGAGTACACACTGGAAAATGGGACTGAGAGAGTTAATGTGTACTTTATAAAATTTTGTTATGCTGGTATATGTTAATTTTCATGCTTTCCTGCTGAATGTTTTTCCTGTATCTATGTTTATTCTGTGACAAGCTAACGCTTGTTTTTTAGCTGAAAGCCAGCTAAGCCTCTGCTGGTACTTGTCATATGCTGACAGCATTCAACAGTACATACAGTATCCTAACAACTTCATAGAGATAAGGGGGGAAATATGCATCCACATTCATAGTTTCATCTCAGATTCTTTGCCTGGACTTCAGTGGTAAAAAAACTTGGAGAAAAGAGAAGGAATGGAATTGTTCTTCATAGACACATTAGTGACAAAAGAGAAAGCACCAAGTAATTTCCCCAGACTGAAATAGGTGTCAAAGAATTTTAGAGTCATTGGGTCCAAAACAAGCAAATGAAGGGATGAGACTCAGAACTAAATCTAAGCCATGGCTGACTAGCTGAAGAAATAGGGATAGCAAAATCAGCCTACAAACTTCAGTGTATCTTCTCAAAAGTTCCTGACCTGGCAAACTAAAACAGCAGCTTGTGACTTGAAATCCCAGTGCCCTGCTCCGTACAAGCCTTAGAACTCTGAAACTTTATGATGGCAGACATATTTTTACATTTTCTTCACAAATGCTGTTCTTTTAAGGCCTCTGCTTCCTAACTGCATGATTTATCAAATCTAAGTTCCATTAATTAGTAATTATTTTACCTTCTGAATCCTTAACAATTTCCTACGACTACTGAAGACAAATGGGAACTTTGCTTCACCATACTTCCTCATATGGTTTCTGTTGTTCCTTTATTATTTAAAAATGGTTACTGCAGCATAAACTAATTTTGCCATTAAGATTACTGGACTTAATTCTCTTCTGTGCTGCATATTCTTTAATTACATCTGTGTAAATAAATACAAAAGCCTAGCAACTTTAATAGTCACTTGTACTGTTCAGCATTTTATGCATCTCTGCTCTGATTCAAATGGCAAAATATGAGATAGCTACGAAGCAGTTCTGTCGACTCTACTCCTTGGAAAATGTTTTATGCAAGAGTCTTGGTGCAATGCTTTGCCTATTCACCTTCACTTTCACTGTGCTCACAAATGAACAAAACCACAAAGAAGCTATTATCTAATCAACCAAAAATACTGGACATGCTACTGAGAGAAAGCTAAACATTCCCTTGTATTGGTATTGAAGAGACTACCAATTTTTAAATTAATGCACATGCAATATGGATAATAGTGCTTTTCATTTGATTTTTTTTTAAACATTGAATAAAAGTTTTCATTTATATGCAATTCTAAAAATAGTATAGAAAAATAAAGAATACTTTAGAAAGAGGCTCATAGAGCCAAAAAATTGGAGAGCCTCTCTTGTATTTTTACCACATTATGGCAATACAACGTTGCAAATAGAAAAATTATTCTTCAAAAATTATTTCAAAATAAGATTAACACATTCTAAGCATACTGTGATAAACAGTTTCTGTTGGCTGCAGAGTCCATCAGAAGGAGATTTGTAAAAATAAGCAGAAAGTTGGCTGATTAAAAGTTAACTCTTTGTAAAAAAATAGTAATAACAAAAACATAAAAAAGATATTCAGACAATTTTATACAGGTCACCCCTGAATAATTTGGCTTTTCAGTGTATTGCTTCACACATGGTATTTTTCTCTGGCCTGTGCAACAGGAAGGTGCCTGGAATTAGAGGACTGACATCTGAATGGCAGATAAGATATGCCTGGCAAAAAGTCAGCACTGCACAGCCCAAGATCAGCAGAGGTAGTTTGTGTGGGCTCAGCTCTGTGCTTTCAATTTATTTTTGAAGTGATAATTCTTCTTTTAAGATAAAAGAGAGGCAATACGAAGTTATGTACACCCAAGAATTAAAGCTAGACTCACTTTGGCATAAACTTTATTACTATGTTACAAAAACAAGTCCTTACACTTAATCCCTTTGAAATTTGGAGAAAAAGTCTTTGGGATTATGCCAGTTCCTGGCAAAACATCATAGAAACGAACCAGTAATAACACTATTTACAGTTATCAAAATAGGTAATGTACACTGCAGGAATAAAAATAACTATTGAAATTCTGATCAAAAGCATTAGCTTTGGTTCTTGATTAGAAAAACCAAAAAAAAAAAAGTGATAGAAATAAGAATTCTGTAACTTCAGATATTGTAAAAGAGCATTATTCTAACATATCACTAGATATAGGTAGAAAATTATCCCAAAAATAGAGAAACTTGGAAGAAAACACTTTTTGGTAAACATGATCTCTGTAGTTCTCACTGTATGTAGATGAAACAGGTGGCATTATGTCCTGCTATAACATACTAACGTGAAGGGAAAGGAAAAAGAAAATCAAATAAGTATTTAAGTCTTTCTAGAATGATTAGTATTATACAAAGGTAATGGAAAAAAACCTCAGTGTTTTTAGATCCAAGATCCTCTCTCTCCTCTCCTGAAGATAAAATAAGGCAGTGGCAAAGGGAACATTATAGCATATAGTTGATACTATACTAAACTATTCTCTAAACAAATGAATCTCACTATTTTTAATGATTATTAATGATGTCATAAATAGACCTGACAATAATCCCAGTAAATGTACATTTAATTCTTATTGGAAGATAAGAAATTATTCTCTCTCTAAACAGGAATATAACAGGTATATATATGTCTCAAAAACACTTAGGATATGCTGGCTAACTCAAATATTAAAAAACCATGTTTTAAATGTAACTCAGTGTTCTTCCTACCTCTGTAATTGAAAGCATGCAGCACATCATTAGAAATTTCTTAAAGGTATTAATTTTTAAATTTTACTCTACTTGCAAGTCAGCTTTAAATTTGGAGTGAGAGGTCAGAACCTTTACTCATCAAAATGGAAGCACACAGGTTTTTGCCAAGAAATCAGTAAGGCCAAACAGCATAATCATATTTCACTGTTGAAGAAGCAATTGTATATCTGGTTGTATTTCTTAAGATACAGCACACCAAAACCATAATAGGATATGTTTGAAGTAATATATAATAAGAGCAATTATCATACTAGATACACAAATACCTCCAATTCTAACTTGCAATGAACTTTCATTATATATGAGACCCGTGCCTTGCTTACAACTGGAAAAAATGTGTGTCGAAAAAACTAGCAATAAGAGTTATCCTATTCTTAAAGAAAACACACTGTTGATCCAATTATTTTGAAACAGTGAGCAGCTACAGATAATTGCTTATATACACATAGTTACAACTTGGTGCTCTGTCATGACTTCCTCCTGGTGAGACCTTTGTATCCCTTTGGCTGAATTACTCTGTTGGAATGATATTCACAGGAAAGGTGTTATAACTAACAAGAAGCTTGAAAACTTTTCACAGAACTAGAAACAACAGGTGGTATTCTGCAGAACCATTTCAGTAGAAAAAGAAATTGGAGTATAAGACACCAGTGGGGAAAAAAGTCTAATAAACTAAAAGTTATCAACAGTTGTTCTCCGGTTCTTATAAAAGCTGTGCCTGAACACTATTCATGTAGAGGAACGCTGGTATCTTCTGTTAAAGTAAAAAAAAATTACAGACACTGAGAAACTGACTCACTGCTTGAGCAAACATCAGCCTTCCTCACTTAGACATAACTATTTCCCATAACTGTGCCAAAATATGCAGCAATTCTGCAATATACCTACTGTTTTATAACACTAAGTTGAGATTACAAGAATTAGTTCACTTGCAGCTTGACTTGGTTTGAAAGTATATAGACAGAAAACAGTTGGCAATCATAAAATGTACTAAACTTCTTTGGAGTCTGCTCTGTTCTCCCTTACTCTTGACCTGCTGGTCATACATTGTGAAAATCTAGGTGATTTTGTTAATGTGTTCTATTGTTAGACAAATCATTAAATTAGTGTAAAGGCATCAAAACTGCTCAGAAGTGGATGTGTTATTTTAAGCAATTTGTTCTACTTATTGCAAAACATTTTTCCCCAATATTAGTATTGAATATACAAAAAAAGGAGGCATTAAGAGCATTTATTTCCATTCCTAAGATGCTATCAAGTATACAGCACACTATAGCTACAGGCTTTCCTGTGCATATTTAGAAATGTGATATTTCCCACATACAGAGAAAAGAATCAACCTTTAGAACAAACACTAAAGCAACTGATGCTCTTCTGAGAGCCCAAAGATGAAAATACGCCATCCAGATGTGTAGATATTTCTGTCTATACAGCTTTTTATGGTATCACAACTCACAGCTAAGAAATAGTCTAAAATTGCCAAAACTGTCAATGACAGAGGAAACAGCTGTCATAGGATACCCTACTTCTTCCTTTGGTGTGATTGTCTAAATCTATCGGATTAAAAAATGTTTTATTTTGTCCCAAAAGTTGTACAAGGAGGCATAATTTTTATTCTAATTGAATCTCCTGAGATGGTTCTTTGGAAAGGAACAAAATAGGAATTTAGAAAGAAGTGCAAGTTACTTTTGCTCTCCAGTGTCCACCCCTGACACATTCTCAGTGTCATTATTATTAAATAAGGGCAGTTGCCAAGAGGAAGATGTGAGCAGAACCAGAATGAAAAAAACAAACAAACAAACAAACCAACCAAAACAAACAAACCAACCCTCAAATGATCCACTTACTCTCAGAGCTTTCACTAAACCAGTTTCCTCAGAGGGTGATTAACTCCAGTATAGCAGAGGATGAGACAGTAGGCTGTTTTCAGTGGTATCACTCCACATTCCTCAGTGACTTTCTCGGAAGTTTAAGCAGTCAAGACTGATCTCTAAATGACCACACTAAGAGAAGTAGGTCTGCAACAAGCCCATAGACTTCCCAGAGGCAGAAATGTTACTACCTTTCCATAATAAGGCATGATAGGCTCAGAGTAAGTGACATGCTCAGCTTTCTTCAGTTTGAATCATGTGCTATCTATCACCTTGCTGCCTGCTCCTTGCTGTGTAAATGACCTGGAGATTCCTGAGGAATCCTAAACCTGACTGAAGTGCCTTGGAGCTATGAATGTTCTCCAACACACTGGAATAGCACTTACTCCATAACTGGAGTATACTTAACTAAATAAATTGCACTAAAAGGAGCTACAGACAGGACTGGTCAGTCAGAGTCAGCATAATATGAGAATGAAGAATAAGCTTACAGCATTTTCTCACAGAAAGAGTTAAGTAGATTTTCTGTTCTAAAAAGTACTGCAAAACATAACCACATCAGGAAAATGTGATTCCAACTCACCCACCAGGACCTGCCTTAGTGGTTCAATTTCTCAGCAGGCTTGTGACACTGGGCAATCAGCATCTCACTGACTGCAAGGCCCCAGTGCCTTCACCACGCTATCCTACCTGATCATCACAATAAAGACAGCTGCCCTCAGTCTGCTATGTAAGAAAGGAGGAGGGACAAAAAATAATGGCACCAACCAACGTGTTTCTTCTTTCTTGTGCTGCAATAGCTCTTGTTTAACCTGTCAATGAAAAGGCTTGCCCCCTCACGCCTAATAATTGTGTATTCAATAATAAAGTACATTCCCTTGCTCTCCTCTTGGGTTACTGATTTATGCTTTTTTCAGGCTTTTGTTGACCTGAACAATGTAAGTATTGCAGAAACATATGAAATAATTACAGATTTTCTGCTTCTTTTGTATTACTTTCAGTGACATAGCTGTTCATTTCCTCATATCCCCAATATTTAGACTTAATCTTTGCTGGTAGCATGAAAGGGTTCACTACCTCATCTGTGGAGGATGGCAGAAAAAAAATTTCTTTCTTTAGCAGCTGACATTTTTCCTCATTATTTTATTTCTGCCCCTGAAGCATTTCTAGTTACACTGACTGTGTTGCCTGACTTAGTTTCTTTGCACCTTTAAATTTGCCATCTTCAAAGACTTCAGGTTTTCTGGCAAGGGGCTGTACACCTCAGGATACCCAGTAGGGCTGAGGAGGACCACCAAAGTACAGCGTATATATGAGGGTGCACTAGAAACATAAAAGACACAAACCATCCTCTACTGTCATTCATACATTTCATTAATTCTCCTTCTAAAAGGGGAAGGCTATACCCTTCTAGTGGAAGAGAGAATGTGAAAAGCAAGAATTTCTGCATCTGGTAAGAGATGGACAGAAAAAAATTTCTTTCAGGAAAACAGACTCTTAAAACAAGCAGTGGTGGGATAATACTTCAGCCTGGCATCACAGATCTCTAGAACTGAAATGAGAGGCCACTGTAGCATCTGACTCGATTATTACTTGGGGATGCTGTGTCACCCTCAGTTCAGAGGTTCAGCCTGTGCTCTGAATTGTTTAATGGCTGACACTGCAACACCAATTCTATCCCCAAGCTTTCTCCCACATTATTACCCTCTCAAGACCATGATTCCTACCATACCCTGTGAACACTGGGTATATTGGGCAAAGCGCTAGTTCTGTATTTTTCATTTTTTTTTATAGCTTTTACAATTTATTTAAGCCAGAAAACCACAGCAGTATAATAAGACAAATGCTGAGAAATAAATACTTTTATAGATAGATGTATTTGGCCATTATGAGACTGCAATGTTCAATCTTGTCACATAGAATGTGAACGAAATTGCTCTTCATACCCCAATCTTCTAATCAAACTCATTGTGAGATACTTGTACTTGACTCAAAGATACCCACACAGGGAGAAAAATGTAAAAACTCATTGGAAATGCAAAGTAAACTCAGACTTTCAAAAGCCACTTTAATCAAACTTTCATCACAATTTTCATAAATTAAAATATATGACAAGAAACTGAAGCTCACCAGCAATAAGCCATCCTTATGTATTTACCTTTGAATTAATTAATTTTCACTTATATTACTTTCCCTTGGACTAACCTAACCCAGTATTGCTGCTCATGCTAGTTAGGTAGATCTGGAACAATCCCAAGACCAAGAAGTCACAATATGACATGTAGCAGAATTTCACTGATGAATGAGTGGGTTTTTATTTTGTGTTTTCCCCACAGTAATTAAACCTGGCTTCCTTTTTAATGCTATGTGCAATTTACATTGGTACAACATCATGCAGAAAAATGCAGTAGATCAAACTTAAATGGCTTTTTCTTTTTCAAATTTTCCAAAGAATAATGTTAATTTTTTACTTTCCTTGAAAATATTAAGCATAAGTGAAAAAACTCATAATTAAATATAAAGTTAATATAATCCTGTCCCAAACCAATACACTTAATAAGAAATAACGAATAATCGCCAAACAAATCAACACAATCTTATCACAAGCTAGAATTTCATTGGGGATCTGAATCCATGAAGGACAGAATAAAGAGGAAAGATTAACAAGTGAAGTTATAACAAGTTTCATCTTTGCTTTTCATCAAAAAACATCAAAAGCACCACTGGACTTAGCGGCTTTAGGGAGTCCAGTTTTTCCAGGGTAATATTTTATGGCAACACAGTACTAAGAAGTACATGTGCTTGAATCGTTTGGATGTTAGAAGTGGTTGATCACCATCTTAATTTACAGTACTTCACACTAATAATAAATGTTACAAGCCTGGTGAGTTATTAGAAAATTTAACTCATTGCATTGACATTTTTCTGCCTATCTGAACAAAAAAGAAAAAAAGAGTTTTATTAAGCATTTGATACTCCCAGAGACACAGAAAAATCACCCTTTTCTTTGTTTGTTTTGTTCTTATATATTGCATGTATTACAAATGAGAGACAAACATCACTGGGGTCTGATCACAATTAATTCTGCTAATTTTGATCTAGCACCTTGCTCAAGCAGCTTTAAAAAAACGAATGCGTGCAAAGCCCAAAAATAACAACAGTATTAACTTGGGTGTGATACTGCTGGTAGCCCAGACCCTTTGTATTCTAAATCTTTTATACACAATAATATCTAGATTTTGGGTAATATGACAAAGAACACAAACAAAAAAACTCCTAAAAAGAGAATCGCCTTTGTGAAGCTTACAATATAAACATTTTGAAATGAGTATGTGCCTGACTTTGCAGGCAGCAGCGTATGTGTTATCCATATAGGATGTATGTGCTTTTACAGTGTAAACAGAAGAAACAACGAAGATGTACTATGAAATCTGTGAGTAAATTTTGTAAAAGAGTGTTTTCTCATGGCTTTAACAAGGCTATATTTTAAAGTTACACTAATATAAATAAATGCAATGTACATATTTGCTTTCTGTGTGATTCTACAACTTGGAGAAGTCTTGGGAGAATTGTCTGGCCTTGCAACAACCTTGTTTACAGGCAGAGATAAAGCTGTAGCCTGTGTTTGTATACACTGCCTGTCCCACTGACCTCCTTCAGAGAACTGAAGCCACTGCCAGGAGCGCCAGACTACAGCTCTTCCCCTAACAAAATTGATGCTCCTAGACAGCCTCCCTAAGGCTGCACAAAGAAGAACATAATCACATTGTTAATCTAGGAAATCACCTGGGCTTTCAGGATGTAACTGGTGTTTGCATTGGTCATCTCACAGGGAATATTCTGAATTGTGTATTTAAAAATGGATAAAATTTGCCTCTCCTACCTGTCTCACTGTCCATCCTATGCATTTATTATATTGCTCTAGCAGAGCCTGCAAGGATCAGCAGGAGAATATATTAGTTTAAGGATGTAGGAATGATAGAGTTGCAGCTGACCTGATGGCAACTGAAGTTAAAAACATTTTATGAACAGCTTCCCCAACAGGAAATCATGCAAAAGGATATGTTTTTGGTGAAACAAAACAGTCATTAAAGAACCTTCAGTGTTTCCCCCAACCCTGTCACTTCCAAAACCAGCAGCTGGATAGGATTTCCACTTCATCTCACAAATAAAACAAGAGCTTGATAGCATGGGTTCACAGGTAGTGTCTTGGATCAGGGAAGAGTAGCATGTGACTTTTAAGCATCAAGTTTGTGCCACTCATTTAAACAATGAATGATGTATGAAAACATCGCTAAGCACTGACTGCCACAAAATTTGCTTTCTGTGCACTGAGTATTAATCTTAGTAGAGAATTTCCCACATTTGTTAACCCACCAGATTCAGAAATACATAACCTACAGCAAATGTTTACTATTCTTTATATGCCATTCAAGTCAATGTGGTGAGGATAAACAACAAAAAAAAAGTCTTACTTGATTTGAAAGCACAAATTATTTAAGTTTTAGAAGTAAAAAATGTGTTGACAAAAACCTAAATTTCACATTTCTAATTACATTCTTACCCCAAGCTTTTTTCTGCTCTTCCAAAAACTGTGACTGTAGTAGAACAAAGGTCACCTCCAAGGAGAGTTTTATCCTAGGGATGAAACCAACCGTGCAGGAGCAGGCAGATGGGCCCCAAAGGTCTGCAGGTCATGTGACAATTCAGCCAGAGCAGGTGAAAGGAGTAAGGAACAAAGAGCATCAAAAGGAAACAGCTGCTGCAGGTCAGGCTCCAGGACAGCCTGCTCCACCACTGAAGGGACCAAATGCCACAGGTGACATCAGACACTGAGGAAGGGGGAAGGAGAGGTGTGTGGATGAAGGTGAAGAGTTTTCTCTAACTTTTTGTTTGTCTTCTCTTGTTCTCACAGCTGGAATCAGTGATTAAAAGCTTATGTTAATTGGCAATAAATCAAGTGAATTTCCTGACTCAAGATTGTTTGCACCTGTGATAAATGCCCAAGATAAGAAAATAAAATTAATTCTGAGCATGCAAAAGAAGATTAAGAATCATAAATTTCTTTAACTTTCCACTGTTTTTAAGATCATAAAAAATTAAGTTTGGTATAATGTTCCTCTAGCTGTATGAAATGAAATGAGTCAGGGAAATAGCTACAGTTGGTTAGATGATGGAGATCTGTAAGAATAAAAATACCTCTGTTTTATTCAAATTTATGGTTAGAGATTAAACAACATTGTGTTTCCACATCTGCCATGCTGATACTTGTCAAATTGATGACTCAGTTTTAATATTTGAAGTAAATACTTGTAATAAACTTTACAATAAATTACATATTCTATTTTTAAAAAATGCACAGTGAAGCAGGTTAGCCTACCTGTTAACCTGCATTGAGTCATCTATAATGTCTTTAGTAAAGCTGAAGTAAATGTCACTGTGTAGAAATAACATTATTTGGTCTACTGTTTAAACCTGGCCTGTCTGTGAGATACATTCAGTGTCTGAACACTTAATGTGTTTTGGATGAATCAGATAGATCATGCCACGTGACCAAATGTTTACAGTAGATCATACTATATGGCCAAATGTCCCAGGGTCCAGGACCTGGAACAGAAGAGTTTCAGTGGCTACTCTGAGACAAAGATATGGCTAATATCCTGAAGTCTTCAAGTGTAGGGGTTAAGAAAGCAAAATATTAATGTGAGATGAGGGACTGAAGAGAGGAGGTAGCCAGAGGGTGTTCACACTCCCCAAGGCATCAAATTACCAGTCTTGGTGAAGAATTTATCATTAGAGAGTAGAAACGGAAAGATACAGGTCTGGGGACGTCTCCATCTTCAGCCTTTCAGAAAGCCTGCATCCATTGCTTACCTTCAGATAACACAGGAATCAATACAGGACTATGTTAAGAGATGGAATAAGATAACACATGTTATTACCTTAGCAATTACAAGGGACAACTGTTGGGCTGACTCACGCAGCTTACCTTAATTACAGTAAAGGAAATAAGATGACCATGGAACATTAGAGATGAAAAGACTACCAGAAAAGAGCCTGTATATTAAAAGAAGAAAGACAAAAAGCCAGCCATTGCAAAAAAGCCAAAAGAGGAATTTGATTTCTGGCTTGGACAACTTCATATTGTCTCTTGGATTTATTTATTACCTTGAGATAATTTAATTTAACAACGACTTGGATAATTTTATATTAGTGATAAGGTTTCAGAACTGACACTGTGTTCATCTGGCACTTAGCACTTTTTCATGAGAAAACTTTTGATCTACAGATGTCTGTTAACCTTGTTTGAAACTTTCTGAACTCAGTTAAACAAGACATTCACTTATGACTTCATTTCCTGTACTGCCAAGGTTGCTAAAAGATTCAATTTTAAACATGAACACCTACTCCACCTCCTGTATTTTGCTTTTATTATTATGTCCTTAATCCCAAAATGCATACTAACACATGAATCTTCCTATCAAATCTGGATCACCTTGATCTTTATTTTTGCATCACATTGTATCTTTAAAGTAAAAAAAAAAATCTTTTAAAAATCAGTTACTGGGACATTCTATCTCTCTTGAATTTTCTGAATTCCCAGGTGCCATCACAAAGGCCAAAAAGAGCCTTAAAAGGTAAAATATTTCATGGTTCTCAAGACAGTGTTTATTAATGCAAATGAGATGTAATGGTCTTTGAGAGTTTAAAAGATGTATCAGCAAACCAGGCAGTAAAATGAACAGGAGGACAATGTGTTATGGTCTCAGTAAAAAAACAAAAACAAAAACACCGAAAAAACCCAAACAGGCCATACCTTCAAAATTCGTTTAGCCAGAGAAATGCTAGGGTTAACTACAAACCTAACTAGACAATGGCCTCAAATATTCAAGAGATCAAAAAAGGTGTTACTTTTGGTTTTTAGACACATAGAAAAATACCTTGTTCTAATCTTAAAAAAAAACCCCAAACCCCAACAAACCTCCATGGTACAGTTCTGACATCAGTTTTTAAGCAGGTTACTGGATTTCACTGAAAAGGTACTACATATTTGCACATGGCTTAAAAGAAAATTAATAAGCTAAACCAAGTATATGGGGTCTATCAGTTTGTGGAAAGATCAACTTAAGGGCATGTCTACACTTCCCAACAGGACACTTCTCCAAGAAATACAATGGGTACAACCTAGAGAGTTTAAAGATTCAAAGACATTCAAAGGGAGGACCTAGCTTCTCCTGGAAATTCCTTTATATAGTGTTACATTTGACTTTTCTGTCAAATTCCCAGTGCCAAAAGATATGGTCTTATTTTTCTGACTCCTACTCATTCAAGCCACTTAGTAAACTAAATGTGATTATCTGGAAGCAAAGGAGTACCCTGATTTCATCAGAATACTGACCATAACAAACTGGATCACTGAACAATTTTTGTCCCCTAATGATGAGACTGAAATTAATGTATGGTCATTAGTAAAAGAAATCTGCAAGTGGTGAAGAATTCTAGATTTTAAAAGAGAAAATGCAAGTGTTGTAAAATACTTTCCAGCTGGTTGTGGTCTTGCTGCAAAGAATGTCATCTGCTTAAACATTTCGCAGTACAAAATGGTAGGTTACATGCAATCTTTTGTTATTTCTTAGAGGAAAAAAAAAGAGTATTTTTGTATTTACCGTATGATTTTTGTCATCCCCCCTCCCCCCTTTTTTTTTGTGAAGAAATGACTCCCTTTTGTAATCAATAATCACTGATCTTTACAGCAAGAGTTTTTGCATGGACTTTTCTTAAGCAAAACAGTAGAAATCTGAGTAGAAATTGAGACATGTATCCTATTTCCCTCCAGTATTAATTTCTATCAGCGAATATGGTAAATATAAGTGATACAGCATAGACTGTGATCATAGGACTTAGTAAGAGCTGTTTTAATTTCTGTCTTGGTATCCTTAAGAGATTATTTCAGAGTCTGAAAAAATTAGAAGTACAAAGAGATTCCCAATATTAACTATTTTTGTATAAATGGAAATCACAATAAAATTTATAGATATTAATTAACCATCAACACCTGCAATCACGATAGTGATGACTCCTAATATGTTTCAAAATATTAAGGCATCCTAAGGTATCCAGAGGACAATGAAAGTGCAGAAAAAGAAGGTTCTCAATGTATTATTAACTATTTTTGAGAGGGAAGTTTAACTTTTCATCATAGACTGTAAATCCACTAACAGCAGCAGCAAAAAAAAAATCCTACTAGACTTAATGTTCACATTTCCATGATTTTTTCACACTTTCAGATGTCATTACCATATAAAATAAAATGTTAGTCTTTAATTTCATCTCAGAGTTTCTGAATAATTAAACATGGCAGTACCTTTTTATTAATTTGCAATACTTGTTTTTCTATGCCTAAAATATAAAATAAAGAATAACATAACACTATCAATTTCTCTACTAATTTCAAGAAGATATCATAAAACTCCCCTTTCTTTCTTCTCTCTTTTTCCAAGCCTTAGACAAAGTGGCAACCAGAATTATGAGTTGTTTAGAAGCCTGAGAGACTGTAAGAATCTCCTGGGGGAAAAGTGTGTGAATTACTACTAGATAACTAAAGCTGGAAGCTAAGTTTAAATCTACCTCTACCCTTCCACCCCCACCCCCCCCTTTTTTTNCCCCCCCCCCCCCCCCCCTTTTTTTTTTTTTTTTTTTTGATATCAGATGAATCTCTCAGTTAAGATCGACTGCATCATTCTACCGGGTAGTCACCCAGGGCTTAATCCTAACAGAGCCATTTTACAATCTGTCTCTTGGCCGAGATAGCAATTCGGTTCACACCTAGATGGCCAGCACACTGAAAATCAGTTGAAAGGTGAATTTCAGAGTTTAGGAAGCGAGGAATAAGGCAGAATCTCTAACACACACTGGCTTTAAAGAAAACTCTCTTCATGCAGCCCATTTCTAAAACAGAACCTACTAAATTCTCTGGCCACTGCATCTGTTTTTCTGCACATGTACATGCTTATTTGAGCCAACATGAAAATCATGGATCATTTATTTAGTAATGCAGAGATTAATGTTAATATGTACTGAAGAAAAAGTGATGATATATAAAATCAAAATGTCACTGGTCTAATTTTTGAAGGAAAAATACCCAGAAGTATCTAGGAATATTTCTAAATCAGACACTAAAAACCAGCTAATTTGATATAAGATATAAATTCTAGTTAGCTAACCAGGGAAAAAAAAAAAAAAAACCCTATCCAGAAAATGTACTCTATTTTATCTCACTTTGAACTGAAGAGTGAACTGGCATGGAGTACTGCATGTAAAAGCCATTTAGCTACAATCAGAAGTCATTTTCATCAGCACAGATGCCCCAAATTGACCACCATAATGTGGTGGATTAAATGGATCTTGGAATTAATCACATATGAAAGAAGTTCTCTTGAATGGTGGAATCACATGGGACCTCTACCTGCTGAGATGTTATCAATGCACTATTCGAACAGCTCTCTAAAATGCTGAAAATAAGTCTTTGTCTTGTAACATTTTTCACTCACAGTTTTATGAATTTTATAAATGCAGGCAAATACAGCAAGGAGTACTAACTATATGCAGTTAACTATTTTTAAAGGCAAATAACTCTGTCATAGCAGTGTCTGTGCAGTCAAAATGAAGAGGTTTTAGTTATTTCTAATCTTGGTGATGAAGGATTTGATTCTACAAGATAGGGCAAACAAAAAGAACAACAGAAGAAAGAACCATTGGAAAGAACTGGTAAGGAGTACAGTCATGTTTTCCTCACTGCTTTTCTCAAACTGCAAAATCTATTCAAGCTGGGGGACTGGAAAGCAAATGTCATGTTTGCAAAACAAAAGAGGAAAACATCCCCAGAATCATAGGGCATATGAATAAATTTAAATCTGTTTGATCTTCTGTGCAAAATCTATAGTGAGCTAATGTAATTTCCAAGGTGGGTCGAAGAAACACAGCAGTGTGGTAAAGTGTCATCATGTGAGTCAATACAGTATCCACGAGCATTGGTCATTAGGGGCAGTGGCATGGAGGACACACTTAAAAATACAACCTTGAATACACAGAATTAATTTTAAAAAATTAAATATAAAGGGGAAAAATGCAATCATAATTTTAAAAAAGTGTCTGTCTAGATAAGATTCCACATGTATTAAACATAAGTACATAGAGACAGAAGAATATTGTACTGTTTGCTTTAAATATTTAGGATCTTTACAGAAATTAAGCTAAATGGCATACATGGCTGCTGCAAATTCTTTGCCACCTTTCCTTTTTTTTCATGAGGCCACTATTATGCTTCCTACAACATATGTGCCATGACACCCCACAATATTTTCTGAAGATTCAAGAAGTTTCCTCCTCCCCATACATGTTTTCCCAGAGTTAACACTTTTAATCAATCCTTTGTAATTTATTTTTCTGAATAAATAAGAATAGATCCAAAGTGATTTTTAGTCTTCCTCTAAGTCTTTGAAAACTGTACCTTGCCTGGGTTGGGAAACAACTATCACCTATACCAGGAAATCTGACCTGATGCCAAATAGAAAATTTCTAGAGAATGGAATTGATTGTCAAAACCATAAAAGAGGACAATGATTGAGGGAACCACATGGCAAGGACTTAAGGTCCTCTCTCTCTCCTTAAGTGAGACCAAACACCTCAGCTGAGAACCACACCCATTGAGGCAATCATTCTTCCCTATTCATGGTGATACTAACTATTTATACAGTGTGTAGTAACAGTTCCACCATGAACAGAGCGAGAGAGACCATCGCTCAAATAATGGAGAGCTGCTGTCTCAGGCATTCCCAGGAGGTTTAGATTCCTGATTTCATCTTCTGCAATGAGATTTGGAATGTCATTAGACTTAATCAGAAAGCAAAATGGAAAGCAACAGATTTTGAGATACTGACCATGAAACACAATAAAAAATCAGGTGCAGTGTTTTAGACCAATGCTTGACCTAGCCCAAAGTTCTGCTTCCAGTATTGGACATTAACAGGGCAGTTGTACAGAATTACTTTTTCCAGATGATGGGGTTAGCCTGCAGCATTTTATTGGCCAGAGTCTCTCTGAGCAGGAGGTGTTGTTTTCCGTGGGCCAAACCTTTGCCATTCCATGCACACCTTTAAAGTTGGAAAGTTTTTACTTTTACTATAATGGAAAAAAAGTCTGATATATAAAGGAGGAGTAAATTTCTAAATCATGTTTGAACAAGGTTGAGGCTTTCACATTCGGGAGGTGTTGGCATAGCTGGCAACTTGATTCAAAGCTAAATTTAAGAAGCATATATAATGTCCTAATCTTCCATGAATATTTATTTACAGGAGCAAAGCTGAGCTCTTCCAACCTTACAACCACTGTCATCTTAGTGAGGGAATCCTGTCAGAATTCTCCTCTTCATTGTAAGTAAAAATCTTTCCCTACAGTAGAAAAGGACACAATCTAATTGTTTTCACAATGCTGCCTTCTATTAATCTTTTCTGTGATTGAGAATAAGTAAGACCTAAATATCTAAAACTATATTATTTAACATTCTGGCAGCACTTCTGTTAAGAGCAGAGAATTCACTGCCATGGTTAACTTCCAGGAAGAAGCCTAAGAATATTCATATACACAAAGGCAAACCCTTACTTTACAATCAGAACATTACCATTTTATTAGGAGAAATTGAAGCAAAATAGATCTGTGGAAATTAATTTTATATTCTACTGGTAACTTGGAAATCTCCATAAGGCTTTGAACAACGCTAGATCAGATAAGAAAAGATTACCTGAACCACAGAGGGAAATCACATATTTTAAGAGACTTGGCTTTAATCAACTAATTCAAAGTTAGATTTTATTAAATCTTGTTTGTTTCTTTTTCCATCAAATAAGCTTAGCAAGGAGAAAAGTGCTGTTCCATTTACTGACTGAGTACACTGTACACTGTAAAGCAACAGAAACAGAGTAGGTCTATAGATTGTAAAAAACCACATTTCAAAGAATGCTTTCAATATCACCAGGGAAAAGATTAGAATCAAACATTGCTTATTTTAACCAATTCAGAGGTATTCTTTTCCTCTAAATATTCATAACACGCTAACTCTAATGTACCAGAAAAAAAAATCAGTTTTTCATGTGATTGTGACTTGTTGCCTTAGCTGTTTAAAATGGTGAAAACTCTCAAAGTTTTCTTGCAGTTAGGAGGTTTGTAATGTTTTTTCCCCATAAATGGATTCTCCAGTGTCTAACCAGGATTAATCTCCTGTTGCCTATTTTCTGTCTAACAGGGCACTCAGAGGTTATATGTGTTCTTTTTTTCCTGGAGCTTGTAAGAACATAAGTATTTTTGAGACGTCTAGCCCCTGTCAAATTTAGTTGAAGCATTTGTGTTTTAAAGTTACTGAGGATGTAGAAGAGAAGTGGAGAGAAATCCACAAATGCATTATGTGACTGCAAGACTTTACATCCACAGAAAATCAGTTGGAAACATTAATCATATATATCATACCACTGCCCGTTTTTGGATTGATGGAATTCAGCTATATTAATAAAATCATATTAAACAAAAAAGGCAAATACAACTCTGCTGACAACTCCCCTTTTGGAAGAATTCAGATAATCTGGAGCTGGCATACCCTGCCCACTCACCCCCAACTTCCTGGGATCACACACAGTACATCAGACATTTCTTGGCAGGGTATTTTGATAATCCTGAACAGACCAACCTTTTGGAGCACTTCCAGGCAAACGTGTTCTGAAATAGCCTCTTTCTAACCTGTTTCCAGAAATCACAAGAACATTGCAAATCAAACCAGGGAGTTTGGCTCCATGTCTTTAAGTAACCAGGTTTTGGTTACCATGAACAGCAGAACTCTACCCTGAATGCCTAGAGATATATAACACCAATATAATCCAGACACATTTTCATTTTGGATTCATTACTTTTTAGTTAAAAGAACTGATACTTTCTTCTACCTTTCAACATTTAATATATTTTAGTACTGTATTTCAAAGTATTTAAAGTAAAATATTTTGATGGTTTATTTTTTAAAAGTGATCTCATTAAATATAATATAATATTAGACCTAAGATAATTAGTTTTCAATTTGCTCTTATGCATTACTGGACAGAGTAAATAAAGAGTTCAGATTATCACTTTATTCTATTACATACTTTGCACTGTCTTTCTATTGATATGAACATTTCATTGAAAAAAACCTTTCTCATTATCTATTAATTCATCTCCTAACTTGCATGATGTTTAGGCAAGATAAAATAGAGGCTTCAGAAATAATTTTGTACCTGATCCTCATGCAAAGTATGATTTGGGAGCATAAAGTTAATAGCATCTACAAAACTGCCAGTATCTAGTAGCAAATTGTTATGATTGATGCAAAATAAAGTTAAAAGAGCAATAACACTCTGAAGTTTTGATTCAACCAAATGTGCAAAATTACAAAGAACCCGTGTAAGTGAAATCAAAAATGGAAGCTGTTCCCTTTCCTGTTTCAAGCTTTCTTCCGTTATGTCTGTATTTTTAATATAAAAAATCAAGTGATATAATATGTAATTTCTCTTTTCTGTGCAGGTCCATCTTTTATTTACCATGCATTATAGGAGGCAAATCATCATTTATTTTCTCATTGAACTATCATCCATAAGAATAATTTAAAACCAGCTAATAAACATTATGGTTTGTTAGAACTGCTACTGATTAAATCTTAAGAGTCTAAAACATACAAATATAAACAGAACGCAATTAGAGCTATTTAAAGAATCCATTTTTAACTTAGATTAACCATACTTTCCATTTGCTAGGGATAAACACTCATAAATGAAACCCATTGCTGAACAAGAAGCAATTACTTCAGTTTAAAATATTAATACATATTGCCTTTTAAAAAGTCTAGGAAAATCATTTATGTACTGTACAATACAAACTCAATTCATACTGAGAATGAAAATAGGATGGCATTCTGAATCCTAAGTGAGCTGCAACCATCTTTGAGGTACAGTTTGTTCATGTCCATTTATAAGTCCATTAAACTCTTTTCTCCAGTTAGTATGGTTCTCAAAATAATGATGATAAAATACATATACATGGGTATTGTATTTTTAAGCTAATTAATCCCTCCTAAATTTGTCAACTAGCTCTCTTGCAACAGCCCTTATTAATACCTGAGTCATGCTAGTAATGCAAACTAATTACTGATGTGCAGCATACTAATTCTAGATCTGGTACACTCTCAAATTTATTTATTTATTCCCAATTGCTGGTCTAGAAATGTACACATACATGCATATAGATATATACATATATTTATATGCACATAAATAGGCACCAGGACTAACAGGTATATGTTGGGTTTTAATAACCACTTGATTGTGAGATACTTCTCAGTTCTAGAGACAGCTGAAATCAGGAAAATGATTTCTACTATGATGCTAAGATTTTCTTCTGTTTAGACTGTTACTGGGTTCTTTCTAAGTATGGTGTCATAGACTGTATTTAAAGGTGTAATTTTGAGCTATATCATACACTCTCATTTCTACTTGCTGATACACTCAGGAAGTATTAAGTGTTTTGCTTTCTGTACAGTCATACAAGATCCCTTCACCAGAAAGTGTAAAACCAAGGCTCTGATGGTGCTGCAAACCAGTCTTCTATTATCAAGTGGTGGTGTGCCAAAGTTGGGGCTTTCCCTCTTCAGCCTCAGGACAATAAAGACTGTATTTTCAGAGAGCTCAGAATAAGATTATCAATATTTTAAATCAGATTTTTTGTTCATTCCTCTGGTAAACTGTCACCTCATGCCCTATAATTCAACTGGTTACGCAGCTCTGAACTACACTCAATGTATAGAAAGCAAGCATCAGAATTTATAGAATCAAAGATTCTTTAAGGTTGCAAAAGGCCTCCAAGATCATTGAGTCCAGCCTTTGACTGAACACCAGTAAACCCTGGAATTCAGTGCCCCACTCAGCCGTATCTTGAACACCTCCAGGGATGATGACTCCACTGCCTCCCTTGGCAGCCCATTTCAATGGTTAACCACCATTTCAGTGAATAAATTCTTCATGATTCCAATCCGAACCTCCCCTGGCACAGCTTGAGGTCATTTTCTCTTGTCCTGTCACTGGTTGCCTGGGTGAAGAGACCGAACCCCACCTTGCTACAACCCTCCTTTCAGGTAATTTTAAAAATCAGTAATGTGAAGAAGAGGCTCTCCCCTGAGCCTCTTCAGACTAAACAACCCCAGGTCCTTCAGCCATTCCACATAAGACTTGTAGTCCAGATCCTTCACCAGCTCCATTGTCCTTTTCTGGATACACTCCCACACCTCAACATCTTTCTGGTAGTGAGGGGCCCAGAACTGGACACAGCACTCAAGGTGCAGCCACCACTGCTGAGCACAGCGGGAAAATCACTGCCTTGGTCCTGCTGGCCACACTATTTTTGACAAAGGCCAGGATGCCATTGGCCTTCATGGCCACCTGGGCACACACTCACTCATGTTGAGCTGGCTGTTGACCAGTACCCCCAGATCCTTTTCCATCCAGTCTTCCTTCAGTGTGAAGCACTGCGGAATGTTGTTGTGACCCAACTCTAAGACTCAGCACTTCCCCTTACTGAACGTTATACAATTAACCTTGGCCCATCAATCCAGTCTTTCCAGATCCCTCTGCAGAGCCTTCCTGCTCTCCTGCAGATCAACACTTCCACCAACTTAGTGTTGCCTGTGAACTTGCTGAGGGTGCACTCAGAACCCTCATTCAGAACATGGATAAAGATATTAAACAGGGCTTGCTCCAAAACTGAGCTCTGGGAAACACCACTAGTGACCAGCCTCCAGCTGCATGCAGCTCCATTCACCACCACTCTTTGGGCCTGGGCATCTAGACAGTTTCTAAGCCAGTGAGCTATGCAGCTGTCCAAATTGTGGATTGCCAGCTTCTCCAGGAGAATGCTGTGGGAGACAGTATCAAAGGTTTTACTGAAGTCCACAGTCTTTCCCTCATCCAATAAGTGGGCCACCTGGCCATAAAGAGAGATCAGGTTGATCAAACAGGACCTGCCTTTCCTAAACTCATGCTGGTTAGCCTTGACAGATGCCCTGGATGCCCTGTACCTGCCATGTGATTGCACTCTTACATGTTCTGTAGCCTTCCCTGGCACTGAAGTCAGGCTGACAAGCTTGAAATTCCCTAGATCCTCCCTACAGCCCTTTCTGTAGGTGGGCATTACACTGGCCAACCTCTGGTCAGCTGGGACCTCCCCAGTTAACCAGGACTAATGACAAATGAAGGAGAGTGTTTTGGCAAGCTCTTCCACCAGCTCTGTACGTACCCTCAGGTGAATCCCATCTGTTCCCACAGACTTGCAGGTGTCTAAGTGACACAGCAGGTCACTAGCCTCCTCCTCCTGCCTTGCAGGGGGTCTACTCTGCTCCCTGTCCCTGTTCCCTGACCAACTTAGGGAACTGATTGCCCTGGTCATTCTGTTAAAGACTCAGGCAAAGAAGGCACTAAGCACTTCAGCCTTTTCCCACACCCTTGCAGACAGCGTTCACCTCCACGTCCAGCAGGGCCCTCATAATTTACTAAGTCATGATCTACTGTTTAATACTTTTACCAATCCCTCACTCTATGAAGCCACAATTATAATAGATATAAAAATTTAACAAATTATGTTTCTATTCTCTTTGAAGTGGAATTTTTATGTTTATATTTAAGTGTATGTTAAAAGGCAATTAGCATTTGAGCAAAGTGAATAATTAATTATGTGCAATTAGAGTGGAACTGTAGACAAATAGTACCATATTACTGGCAAATTTCAACAATGTGATAAATTATGGCAATTATAGGCAACGTAATAATGATTTTCAATCAAAGAATATAAATGAGAATATGTTCTGTATTCACAACAACAAAAGTTCAATCTGTTTGCCTGTGTTTAAACTGGCTGCAATTCATACATACCCAAATCATTATTATGATTCTTTTGTTAAAACATGTTTATTTTCAGCAATACTTTGTATTATATATTTTTGCATACCTAGAAACACTTCCCTTCAGAAATGCTCAAAGGGCTTTGAGGATTGTCCTCAGTTCAGCCTTCTGAGACATTTCAGGACATAAAATCCCTTACCTGACTGCCTTGTGTCTCTGCAGTGTCTCGTATAGTTTGATGGACTGAGAAGAACCTACAGCTAAAAGGAGCATTTCAGAATCTGGTTGGTACCCTCCTGTAGCAGAGCAAGTCTCCTCTCATTAGTTATTTAACTTAACATGCCAAGTTGTCTACTGCAAAAATTGAGGAATTTTTCCCTGCAGTTGTCTCTTCTGCTTTGTCAGTAACCTTGAGGAGAAACGTGGGACTGAGTAATGCAGTTCCCAAAGTTTTCACAGGAATTTGAGCAATCCTGTCTATAACAGCCCAACAGTTAAATGAATTTTGGATAGGGAAAGGTAACCTGGTATTCGAAAGTGCGAGCAAGCACCGATGACTTCAGAGCAATGCAAGGAGGCAAATACGCTGCAAGAGACGAGAACACGCGCAAAGGGTTTCGGAGGCAGGGCTCAGCGGCAGCCCAGGAGCGACGTGGCTGAGGGGCCGCCGGAGGGATCCAGGGGCCGGTGCACCGAAGGGATCCCAAGTGTGGGTGCCGCCGCCCTCCCCTTGCTTGCTGGGAAAACATGTGGACTTTAACAGCCAGAGGGATGTCCGGAGCCCTGCCACGGGGCGAGTGGTCGGGCCGGAGTTTCGCATCTTCTCTCCTGAGGTGCTGCCGCGGGGCAGCTGCGCTGCCCGGGACCGTACCGCACAGGGAGCCGGAGAGGCCGCCTCAGGGCAGCCCGCAGCCCCGGGACCGGCCGAGATTGCCCTCGGGGCCGGCCGAGATTGCCCTCGGGGCCGGTCGAGATTGCCCTCGGGCCCGGCCGAGATTGCCCTGGGGCCCCGCCGCTGCCCCGCCTGAGGCGCGCCCAGGGTCCCGAGGGGTGCGCGGTGCTGCTCGGGCTCGGAGGGAAAACAGTGCGCTGCCTTTTTCAGCGGCGCGTTAGTCGTACCACACCCTCCTTCGAGCGCCTTGTGGGTCCTGGTCCACCATTCAAAGCAAGTTTAAATAATATTTCAAACCAGTTCCAGTCAGTGCTACAACTTCCCAGAGTTATATATCAGCATTATAGAAAAAAAAAAAAAATCCCTACATAAAAAGAGAACTATGCAATATAAATATAAGCATTCACTCCAACAATATTACTAGTAAAGTCAGTTTAAGGACATGTACAGAAAACATAAGGATAATTTTCTACATATTCATAGAATTTACTTCATTTTGATTTTAATTTCCTGTATTGTATAAATAATATATAAACCATGCTTCAGATAATTTCTAAACTACATCTCTTACAGTTACTGCATTATTTCAGCTACATGACACCTATGAAGCTAGAAAGCTGGGAATGCAATATATTAGAGTTTCTTTTTTAAACTAAAACTAAGAATTCTAAGTGAAATATTTGCTGTAAACACAATATGCACAGGACAGAAACGGTTTAAAGCTCCAGTCAGCATGTAGTCTGATTTTTTCCATTAATTAAACAGGAACTATACAAATGTGCTCAAAATATGCCCCCATCTTTGTTTGGGTTTTTTTTTAATCTCCTATTTTCTTTATGGTGAGATTAATCCTACAAAAATGACTAAACAAATTACATGAAATTAGGGTTTTCTGCCTTTATACTTATCTTGTAGTGTCCATAAAGGAACTTCTTGGCAACTCTTAACCAGTTTGATGAGAAGATAAAGTTTTCAAAATAAGACCCTGTTAAATATTTCATGAACTCAGACACCAAGACAGAGGAGATGCTGTCCATGCCCTCTCAAGAAGATGTACCATGATTGTGTTACACATAGAATCCAGAGAGGAGAAATATTTTTGGAGAATCCTTAACCCATTGTCACACTTTAAGGTTCAGTCCCACTTATAAGGTTGTTCCTAGAAACTCTTTCTGTACGTCCAGTGAAAATGGGACATTATGGACTAATAAAACCTTAATACAAATCAATCAAAATTCAATTTTCTGTAGGAAACTGGTGTGCAAGCCACGGAATTACTTCACTGAATGAAAGATGTATTTACATCTACATTTTTTGTTTATGTCCTGGATAAAAATTTTCAAGAGAAATTCTTAGTCAGGAATTCTATATTTCTAACCTGCCTGTTGGACTAAATCTGAGATAAAGTTATATAATTTTATCCTTATTTCTTGCATGAGCCATTATTCCCTAAGTAATATTTTTTCTCTCTATGTTTTTGTTTGCCAATGTTTCCCCCTTAGAAAAATAAGTCTTACCTCTGCCCCACTTGCTTCATAAATAATTTTTGTTGCTCTTAAAGCTATCTGAGCTTTTCCTTTTTAGGGCATTCCCTCATAATATACTGTTACTTTCCTTTCTCTATGAAATCAGCCTCATAGGAAAACTGTTTTTATCTTGCTAGAGAAACCAACAGACAGCAATGTGTTATTTGTATCTAGGCCATTTAAATGTTGCCTCTTTTTTTTGAGTTTTGTGCTGTGCTTGTTGGTGACAGCAACCAAACCTTTATTTTGTGGCTTTCCCTCATTTTGTTTCACCACTCCTTTGCTGCATGACAGGCTTCCACTTTCTGTCCTCTTCATATCAAATGTTTCACTCTCGACTCTCCATTTCTTTCCTGGTATTTTTTTTTTTTCTGGAAAGATCTGCATACCTCAGTTATTTGCAGCACAGGCTAGCTCAGATACCAGATATGTAGGAAGCAAAAATATTATAGTTCTTTTAACATATTGCTCTGTTTGTATGTTAGATGCCAATTTAATTTACCCGAAAATACCGAATTTTAATGTTCCACTCTAGTAAATCATCTCTATATATCTTCTCAAAAGTATTTGAATCAGCAAATTTACATTGTGCAGATTTCTATACATCTGTCTAAAGCAGAAAAATTTATTCGTTTTTCACTTTTAACCATAGCACCAATTGCATCTCTCAGACTTCCTTTCAGAGCCCGGCTGCAGCCCACCAGCTGTTCCACATCCATCAGGCTTCCACAGCCTGAAAACAGGCTTTATGTTTCATCATTTCAGCCAGAAGGCCAAAACAAAAAAAATCTCTCTTTATATAACCTGGCAAATATCACAAGAGGAAAGCTCAGCTCCATCTGTGGAGGTCAGCAAGAGAAAATAGAAAAAACACAGTGGGTATCTATTTGTGTTCACCTCTTCATGAGGATCAAGGCCACCCTCCACCCCACATTAAATACATTTGTTTTCACAAGGTACACACTCCACTGGCACAAGCTATTGTTTCCTGACATTATCTGTGAACTATGATGAAAAGGACTAACACCTGAAAAGCTGGTTTTGTAAACCTAACAGTACTAAACAGAACAATTTTATTGGCCAACTGGTTTTAAGAAACTTATTTGTACTGCAGGAGATTAGTTTCACCCACTTGTCATTGGACAGACACAGATGCTGGGATGAAAACTTAAGGACAATGCCATGCTCCACCTTACAGAACAGAGATGCTCCACATCAGTTAAGGCCAACACAACAGAGTGAGAAGGATCCTGGCTGCTCCTCCTCCCCCAGCATCAGAAAAAGTGGGTCAATAGAGAAAGGTCCTAATGGGACCTTTGGGTTCTGCGTATGAAGAGCAGCACTGCTGACATCCATCAAAGTTGTGTGAGTTACAAAAAACAGTGGTGTGTATATATAGGATACTTACATTCTTGTAGGATATGTATATTTGTTATTAACTTCCATGAAACTGTACCATTAACAATCCTGTATGTCTTACTTTCCTTCTTGTTCTCACTGCAGCTGATTGAAAATGTTATTTTACTCTTTTAATGTTATTTTACTCTTTTAATGTTATTTTACTATTTTAACTGGAATACAGCCTTGAAAGTGCAAGCACTATTCATAATGCAATGTTGAAATTATTAAAGCTAGAGATACACAAACATAGTAAAATATGAAAAAAATGTATTTGCATTAATTTGTGGGCTTCTGTTCTGTAAAAATAAACTTTGGAAGACTCTTAAAAACCTCTTGTGTATTCTCAGAAACATCCTTAACTCATTAAAAGCTGAACTGTCACTTTTATTATTGTACGTATTAGACATTGTTTAAAATTAAAAACATTAATCAGAAAACTGCTGTCCTAACCAAAGAAAATATTGCCCAGTCTAAAATTCAAATATTAAATTATTTAATTTACAGTCTGTGGGGTTCACAAGATCTGGATACAGTGTGCTGTGCCTTTGTGTCACCGAATGCATGTGTACGTGCATCAAAAGCTTTATACTGGAAATTGCAGCATTATAGAAGTGAAATGATGCCAGATCTGTGAAATGATGCCAGATCTCTGCCACCTCCATGAATGGAGAATATTTCTGGCCAAAATCCAGAAGCTGTGGGATAAATCTGAGCATGTGGGTACAGAAAGCCATTCACATACAAAGGACATTGGGGGCAGGGGCTTCACTCACATATATAAATAATGCAAAATTATTTTTCTTTGAGAAGGCAGAAAGTCCTAATGGGGACAAAGTTGGTTACAAGGCAGTTACACGACATAATAAAAATTGCTAATTAAATAAAAACAATAGCATTTCCTTGGGATTACTACCTGGCTTCTGTGAGTATCTGTGAGACAGATAACCCCATTCACACAGTAATCAGTGACGCATAATTCCAGACATGAATATTCCTCACTGAATATAAAAGAATGTCAACAAAGTCACACTTCTGTAGACTTTCTAAAACCTGTTATAGTTTCAATGAAACCTTCCACTGCTCTAAATTGAATGGCGCTGCTGGAAGGGGTTCTCAGTCTCTCAGCTTATTCATCTTCAGGTAATTGGCAGGATTGGGTGCACGGTTATTTTCACCTCTTCACTTTTAATATGGAATAGATAGGCATTGTGTCCTCTTGACAGACATTATCCAGACAGTAAGAGAATTTAAGGCTAACTATGTCCCTTTTAAAATTTGACCTTTTTTTTTTTTTTTTTTTTTCTTTTGCAAGAAGGTGTTACAGGTGTATGTGTGTATCGGTGCCTTTTAAATATTAGCAGTAAAAAAAAAAGAAGCTGTATCCATCTTGAATGCCTCCTGCCTTCCTGGAAAGAAGTGCATACAGAGATAGGGAAATCAGCCAATAGTTATTCTTGGTGGGAAAAAATTAGGCTTTTTTCCTGAAATACTTTAGAAGATTTTATTTAGAAAATAAGACTCAAATCTACTTTGATATGTATTCTGCTTGTTAAATAGATAAAGAGAACAAACTGAACAAATGTAACAATGACATTTACATATGTTTGTTTATATTTCCCCCCACTTTTGTATCTGTCCATAAAATAAAATACTGTTTGAAACTTCAAGTGCATAAGGAATCATCTGAAGTCCTTGTGGCCCACAAGGTAACAGAGAGTAAAGCCATGATCTCTGTGAAGTAAGGACTATAGAAAGATTTGAGACAGAGAGGCAAAAGGATCTTAAAAAGTTTGCAGAGTCCAATTACTCTTTTAAGCTTTTGATGTTCAAGCACATGTCATTAAATACTTCATGTTGCTGTCCAGACCTCTTCTACCCAAGTAACTTGAAAGATACTTATTTTGCAGGAAATTGTTCCTTTCTTTTTTCTTAACTTCTCTAACTGTATTTTTTCATCCATATTACAGTTACCATGAAGAACACCAAAAGTACAGCTTTGATAATGTTTAATTTATGCATAAACATTGTATTTCTGTAGAAGACATACAGCTTCAGAATTCAATCAGACCTGTCCCTCACAGCTACACATTTTTTACTTTGTAGTATTACAGATAATATATATATATATAAAACACTGTATATAACTTAATGGATGATATATAAATGTATATGTATAGTATGTTAAGTGTTATATGAAGGCATAATCTACTGTCTTCTGGAAGCCAATGAGAAATATGTTTTTATTGGAACAAGATGATTTACTAATCCAATCTCTTCCAGTATTTGCTTCTTTGTAACTTGTTACCTTGGTTTTGTAAGATAACTGCATTCCAGGTATATATGAAGTAGTAAAAGTCTTCAGCCTCATGGCATTTCAGAGCAGAAGTGCTCCTTCTAAAGAAGTAGAGTGGAGGCATCAAACACAGGCCCTTTACCATAAATTGCACTCAGTTTTCTTAAGCGACCCCGCCTTACATTTCTAAAATATGTTTCTTGGAAACATGTGAAGGCTTTGGTAATTACAAATTTATTACAATCAAATTCTTACAGGATGTATCAAGATAGTGTTAAGATCTGGTTATTATGATTTTAGGGAGATGCCTCTGCCTGAATTAACGTGCAAGTGAGACCCCACGCTGAAGCCAACAGAACAGATTATATTCAACAGTAAATGTGAGGTAGAGAGAGAGAGAAGGAAACAGGAAAAAGAGGGAAAGGAAGAGAAAGAGAGTAAGAAAGAGATTATAGAGGCACTATCTACAACACCAACAGCCAGCACCTCCCAGCACAAATCAAACATAGCTTTCACTGAAACCACCACCCAAACCACTAGCAGAGGCTGGCCCAAATTGGTATCTCTTACTACCAATTCCTCAAACATAAAGCACTCTAACTCATATCTCTACAGTAGAGATTCCTGATTTGTTTCTTTAGGAAACATGTGAGATTCTATGAATAAAACTTTGATTACAGAGATCCTAGAAGTCATGTTCTGTACCAAGTTTTACATAGATACTTTTGTTGGTTACTCCTGTCTCAGCTGGCAGATCTTAGAAGGGCCCCTAGATATACTTTTTTATAAATATAATTTTATGTGCATACTCTCTCCCCCCACAGGACATTGAAGTCTATACAAACAGAAAGAGACAAAGGGACTCAATGATTTACAAAACAATTGATGAAAATTCTGATAAGGCAGAAGGAGATAGAATTTCTAAAGCCCTGTTCTTAAGCTTAATGCAGATCAGTTATCTACCCTGCCTACAAAGATGGCTCAAGTGTCAGAGCCATGACAACACTCCATCTGCAGTTTGAAGGGAGCTACAGGTATGCTACAAATGTGAAATGAATGGAAGAGTATCAGAAACTGGAATTTCTTGCATAAGAAGAAGGAGGAAAAAATATAGGGACCATTTTTAGTCAGCTTGCAGCCTGTGGTTAAAATGAGGAATAAGGGATTGACTTGACTGAGTTTTTTGCAGGAACCTGTCACTCTTGGAGACAATGTCTCTGCAACCAGCAAGGGTGATGAACTACCACTGAGTGAGGAACTGGAAAGAGCTGCCTTAGTAAACCTTATTTGCTATATTTTTGATCGGTTTATCACCTGCCAGGTGGTAATGTGTAACTCTTGCTCATTTATTATCTCTCTGATAATAGAAGACTTTGTCCCTCAAAAACTGGAATCTGTTCAGGATTCTCAGCTCAAAGTGAGGGCAGAATTTTGTCTGAGAGACAGATTATAAACCTGAGTGAGTGGGAAGTATATTAGAGTGATGTTTATATTTTTGGAGGCAAAGAAGGAATGACTGGAACAAAAAAGAGGAGTTGGGCTTTTGGAAATTTGATGATTATAGGGAAATAGGGCAGAAAAAAAGCACAACTAGCCAAAGCTGGATGGAAGAGTAAGGTTTGTGAATCTCTGTTACTAAAACAGATTGGGACAAATAATGAGAAGGGGGAAAGGTACAGTCTTTGGCTCCTGTGAAAGATGGGTGAAGAACAGACCATTGAGTAAGGCACTGACAAAAAGTAAGAGTGCAAAGCAAAGAGTCAAAAGGACATTGTGAGAGATAGAAGACCCTGACTAAAGCTGCTGAGTTTTCACTCTGCTTTTGCTGAGACTATTTTAATAATGCGTGGAAAAGAAAGACAAAGAAACTGAAGAGAGAGAAAAAGCTTCAGCTGGGTCTGAGAAATGTTAGATGGCAACAATACATGAAATTACTGGGGCAAGGGGTGTCTTTAATAATAAAAGAGAGCTTTTGAAATAGGTGGTAGAATGAAGGAGAGGTAGAGCAGAAAGTATTAGGGTCACAGGGATATGTTGGTTTTGATCTCCTCTTTGAAATAGCTGGCAGAGAAGGAAGTGAGAGGAATTAAAAGGAACAAACAGTCAGCAAGAATTGCTAACATATGAATCTTACAGATGAAATAAATAGAATTGCAAAAAATCATATTCACTGATCTTCCCTATGAGAAGGTAATGTGTTAGCCTGCACAGCTTTTTGCAAGGAATTCTATATAAATATTTCCAAATTCTCATTTGTTCCTACTGTAGACTGACATGTAAAAAAATAGAAGAAACAAAACATGCACTGAGAAGTGGTTACAATTTTTTTCATACAGTAACTTTGCAAATTGTATTTCTTACTGTGAATAATTTGGAAGGTATTTATGAAGGATTCCACTTGGCATCTTAGCAAATTTTTTTTGTTTCCTTACTGTGCAAGAAATGATGTAAAAAGGAAGCTAACATGATGTTGGAAAGAAGTTCACTGTTTTGCATGCATTCTGTGGAAAGTAATTTACAAGGCTTCAAAGACTTCAAAATACAAACTTGCAGTGAAATCATTATGAAGATGGGGGTATTATTTTCATCAGGAATCTGATTTAAACCAAGGAATAAGGAAACAGACACACATGAACAAAAAATATGGACTTTATCCAAATAATGAAAATAGCTACATGTAGACACAGTAATGTAGACAGCAACGTGTTTACAGAGCTAAGTTTGATTTGTCTCACTCCAGTCATGACGGACAAAAGCTGGTTCTGCTATGCAGAACTGCTGCTGAAATCTCTGTACTAACACATTTATGTGGTTTCCTGATTATAGCTGGCTCATGTCCCATCAGTTTAAGGCTGGGCAAAGTAGGCTTGCACCTGTCAGGTTATATCCATGTAGGCGGTTTCCCAGTCTGTGCTGCAGCAGCTTGTTACTACTGCATGCCTTTAACACTGGGATGTGTCATGTTACATTATGCCTACAACATGACATAATATAGAACTTCATACACTGCTATTGATAGGCAGCAGCAAAACTACAGACTGAACATAAACCATTCAAGCCCTCTTTACTGCAGCAGACTGTAAGAGAATGTGCAGTAAGGTATTAGAAGAGTACTCAGCATGCTGACTAGTCAAAAGTACTTTTGGATAGTTCCATGTATTTCTAGGTTTCAGATTTCATTTGTGCTGGCTCAAGGGAGCAATCTCTCTATCACTGAAAAACACATTCAGCATAAGTCAGTTCCTGAGAGGAATGTCAAAAATGAAACCACAAAACAAAGCAAAAAAGCCCCGGCAATACAACAGAGCAGGAGTGCCTTGGTGAACTAAACAAGAACTGAAAATAATTAAATTACTATAATATGAATGCTAATATGGTTTACCTTGTATTTTTTGACATAAAGGTTGCAAATGGCTTGTCACAGTAGAATGTGTGTGTTACAATGCACTGTGTAGAACATATGTTAATTTTAAACCTGTGAAACTCAGTTTGTGAAACTGGTATGTACAATATATGAACCTTGGTGGGGTTAAATAATCTGCTGTATATATTCCTAAATTAACAAAAGACACCAGCTATGAAAAATATGTAAACGGAAAATGTATGTATCATAGAACATTTTGGACTACTTACTAATTTCTTTTCATGTTGTGTTGACAGAAGTTTACCAATTAATAGCAGGGAATTAATTTTTCTTTTTATTTGAAAGCTCACTGCTTTCAGATCTTCATTGGAAGGGTGACCCTAAAGCAATAACCTTAGGAGGGAAATGCTACAGGGAAGTCCTGCAGCATATTGTAGCAGGCAATAGGACTGCTAATTCTATATTTTGTAGAAAAAACTCCCCCCACCCTCTTATGTTTATACCCTCAGCATTTTAAAAGCACCACAATTTACCTAGAATTTTTAAATCTTGTACTTAATCATTAATAATATTTTGTGCTTAGGTTCATGAGTACTTTACACTTGCTGAACAAACTATGCTAACCATTACAGCTTAAAAAACATGCTACTTTTAGCTCCTTGTAGTAAATCTGAATAAAACTATCTTCTTCACTATTTTCCAAAGAATAGCTACTTCTTATTTTTCAATATAAATATTACACAACTTGTGGCAAGAAGCTCTGGGAACAAAGTACAGTAACAAAAGAAGTTAGTGACAACTATATTGAATTAATTTATTCCTGGTCAAATTTTAAAGGAATAATTACTTGATGAGTTAGTATCTGGAGTTTAGAATATTTTTTCTGTGTATGAACTACAACTGAACAGATGCCCACCACAAAGGGTTTTCCTAATGTTGCAGTACCACAACCTGGGGAGTCAGAATACACCAGCTTACCTTGCAAGGGAAACAGCATGACTGAGGAAGTCCTTGAAAACAGATGTTGTTTCAAGCAAGGTTTTCATGCTGATGGTTTGTGTTTTTGTGGTGTTTGTTGTTTTTTTTTTTTTTTTTTAATTCAGAAATTGTCCAAGGACATTGCTTCAGGTAATAGCTCTCTTTTGGGGTTACAGGAAGCAGACCCTTTCTACTGATACTTTCAGTTCTTGTATTAACAATATTAAAACCAAGAAATCATAAACTCGAATATAAAAGGATAAAATTTCCTTGAAACACATCACTTAACCTGAATTACCAGAGCAGAATAACAGAGGTATTTAACACAGGGTTTATCACAAGTAAAGTTTGAAAAATAGGTTTAGCAATTACTACTAATAATGACAGATGAATAAACCTTACCATAAGTAAGTACTTTGGTCCTCTGTGCTCTAAGGCCACGCCTACCCCTGCAGCTCATGTTCTGCCATGCTTGGGCCTTGGCGTTTTGCTGACAGATCTCTAACTGACCACATTTCTCTTCCATACCAAATATGAAACTAGATGTGTTCCCCTCAGCAATGCTTTGCCATCATACAAGAGACATTAATATTGTTCTTTTCCCAATTATCATCAAAGCAAAAAATCAAATATAGGCTTCATAGTTCAAGCCATTACTTTTTTCGCTTGTTAACTTAGAACCCATGTCCAGAGTAGCTTGTGAGGAACAAGATTTCAGAAATTTGAACTAAAGTATAGTTGGTGTTGGACTGTAAAGGATAACAGCAGTGTGAGACTTGAATTCCATGAGAAGAGAAAAAAAGATGGTCAGGGCAGTATGCTAGTGTCAGGGGAATTCTCTCCTACAACTTTTGAGAGTTTCTACATTCGAAGCAGTGTGTGCTGGGCAACATCTGTGGAACTGACCCTCCTCCTGGTGTGGTACAAGCTCTTTACATACTTTATGACATGATATCCTCATTTGGAAAATGGTTACTGGTGTACTGTGAATTTTCAGTTTGGAAGTACACTTACCCACTCAGAGGCAGTTGTACTTTCAGCTATTTTCTGAATTTTAATATAGCACAAGTTAGCAGACTTCAGCTGTGGTGAGAAAGATCTGTGCCTGGGTGTAATTTTGGCCTAAATAGAATAAGACAGAGTCTTCAGATGGATATTCTCAGGATGAATTTAGATGTTCACTCTCAAATATGCATCTTAGAAGAAAGAAAGGTGAGAACAGATACACTTGTCAGTAGTATTAGAAATGAAGGATAATTGCCTACCTCCAGGTGAAGTTTTTATACCTGTCTGAACCAGCAATGGACAATGAGTAGAGAACGAAATGCCTGCACAGCAACCTCGTGGGGAAACGTCTCACACTTTTTCTGGGCAAGTGGAACACTTGGTGTGGATAACATTCCCCTGCAATGCTTGTACACTGATGTGTGCAGCATGGGTAAAAAAACAGAATCAGAAGTCAGCGTGCAGCCACCGGGCTATGACCTTGCTGGGATCATGAAGACTTGGTGGGATGGCTCACATGGCTGGAGTGCAACTTAGGAAGGGCAGTGTAGGAAGGCAGTGAGGGAGGGCTGTCTTCCCTGTGATGGAGAGCAGTGGGAATGCATGGAGTTCTGCCTTGGGATGGGTCAGGAGTCAGAACACAGACAATAGGGGAAGATTAGTGGGCAGAGCGACACAGTCTGCTCCTGTAGTTGGTATCTGCTATAGAGCCCCTGATAAGAAAGTAGATGAGATCTTCTTCAGACACCTGGAAGAAGCCTCACATTCACAGACACTGGGGAAAGTCCCTCAAGGGGTGCTTGAACTATCTTGGTGCCTGAAGCTGGTAGAAGTACAGAGGAAGTTTTAGAAAAATACAGGAAAATGTTTTTGAGTTTAAGAACAGCTTAAAAGGCTTGCAGCTGAGAAAAAAGTATCTTATTCAGCTTAATCCATTGTATTCTGGATCACATTGCTTCTAAGGAAAAGATTGTATCAGAAATACCTGACCAAATGTACAATCATCACCTTCTCCAGGTAACCTACACAGGTCAGCCTTAAACGTTTTACCAATCCACTTCCACTTGTATTTATTACATGAAATATTTAATATTTAATGACCAAATGAGAAACAAAGGATGAAAGGCCCACATTTTCTTATAATTAAACTCAGAACTTGCAACTTAAGTAAACACTCCCTCAAAATACTTGCTTAGATCTGCATTTCTGCAAACATAAACTGATAGTAATTTTTAAAAGGTTTAAAGTTTCTTGCGAAATATTTTGGGCATCATACTAAAGAGCAAATGAAAAATGCAAAACATAAATAATATTAATGATTTACTAATTGAAAAATACCCTTTATATTTCTATTCAGCTTAATTGTTTGACTAGTGTTCACAACTGAGAAGTATTTTTGAACCTATTTAACAAAGGAAAAAAACCAAATAATTAAAAATTAGATGGCACCTTGTTAAAACAGCAGCTGTAAGAACAAAACACATTCATGCTAAGAGAATTTTAAACAGTCATTTGCAACTAGTGTTACTGGATAGAAAGAACTGGAGGTAGCCAATTTGTTATCAGTATTACCATTAATTGTCACATTTGCTTTTTTATCAGTACATTCTAAGGGGAGAACCATATTGCAGTCAAGCTTCTAACATTTGTCCTTCTCTGTAACTCTGTTGACATGACACAACCACTTCCTCAAAATCTCAGAAAAAAAACCCAAAAAAAGACTGCTAGATCTTAAAAATTGTAATTAGGTCCAATCTTATAAAAGGGAATTGTAAGGACTTAAAATGTTTCTGTTTGACATGGTTTTGAACAACTAATTTTGTAGATTTTGTTAATTTTGTTGTGTCAAAGAAAAGTTCTTTCGGAAATTCAAAACCTGACAAAGCACACAAGTTTGCTTTCTGTCAAAAAAGCAGTATTGTCTTATCTGGAATATTTTTAAGAACACATGTCTGAGGGGAGAAATGCTTTTTTCTTATAACTAGAAACTTGGGGTCAGTATTTGGGTAGTTCTAAATTTCCACCCAGCAAGAGTAAAAAATAAACCCAAATCCATAATTTTGTGCATATTTAGAAAAATTCCTTACTTTTTGTATTGTTCATTTGTTTTCACTTGGCTGAGTTACTAGAGTTTTATAAACATTGCTCTTTCATGCACAGCATTTTTTTTTATAGCAAGTGGTTTTTACAAATTATCACTTGACGTTTTATTGGCACTGAACACATGCACTTAGCAAAAGCTGAATGGAACTTTAGATGATTTGATTTAAAGAATGAAAAGTAGGGAGACTCTCTAGATTTTCAAATGAATTTATTAATTTTGCTTTCATCTGGAATTATTTCAGCTAGATTTATGATTCCACTAGTAGATATAATGACCTGAAATACAGTAAAGAAGGTTTCCGTGTAATCTTAAGAGTCAGCTGCAATTTCATTTCTTTCACTTTTCTGCTGCCTAAACAGAAAAGCAAAAGCCTGCCTTTGGTCCTCCCTCCTCAGAAGGCAACATAATTTGCCAGCTCTCGAACAGGAAAAAATGTCACTGAAAGCATTTCCCAGAGCTCCCCAGGGCCTCTTGCAAAGCCTGGAAGCTCTTTGCTATCCCCATGGCAGGCATCTGTCTCCAGCTGAAGGCAGTATTGTGCCCCTCCGCTGCGGACTAGTGTGCCTGAACAGAGCAGGGGAAGGACGCTGCAGGGACACCTTCCTAACCCACAGCAGAGTCACAGGATAGAAAGAGCTGAGAATGTGGAAGCAAATGAACTTTTAGTATGTGTGTAATTGCACAGTTCTCACAAAATCTCAGAAAAAGATCCTTTGAGAGGCTTGTTATTTTTTCCCCTGCACATGTGTTCCTGCACGTCATGTCCCAGGAAAGAATACTATTTTGCAAATGACTTCTTAGCTGTTAAAAAAAAAAATTAGAACAAATGATGCTGTTTCACTCCAGCAGTGAACAAACTGGTAACACAGGCCAATTTAATTTTACTGCAGATAATAGCATCATTTAGACATTTCTTTGCTATGAAACCCTGCATATCAGCTTGAGCCTTATTTTCATGACTGAAGTTCAGTTTTTAACATGTTTTTGTAAAAGCATTCTGTTCTTTACTGAGATGCCCAAGCCTAGTAATTAGTGAAGTATGAAACTCTTGATACAATTGTCAAGTCGCCTGTTAGTAGTATAGGTTCCTTTTTGGTGCTCAACTTGATCTTCAGTGTCAGTCCAGAGTATGAACTTCTCTGTCAGTAAACTGGGTTTGAACATTCGACATTAGAAGTAACTGTACTTTTTGGCCAACATGCTCTTAAAGTTGGATTAAAATATAGTGTTAAATTATGATTTTAAGAAGCTTATCACTAATGAAAGCCAGCTAAGAGTTTGACACACAAAAGGCTTTATAAAGGAGATTTGTATTTCTGAAATCCATATTAAAAATAATCAAGTTAGTTCAAAAAGCTATGATATGGCATTCATTAATAATTAATCTACTGTAAAAGTTAAACTTTACACAAAATGGCTGGTGAATATTCACTTTTAATACTTCATAGAAGACTGTCTTTAAAAGAAAAGTCCTGGGATAAATTTGCTTAGGTAGTAGAACAAAAACTGTCGTCATAATCTGTCGGTCTTAGATGGGGAAATTTTGGATGAATGGATCAAGAACAGGACAGTTTTGAGCCACCATTATGATGTAATTTTGGAGAAAATTTTTGACTGAAACTTAGAAGGTTCTGACTACCAGCACCATCAGGCCTTGGAACAATCTTTCAACAAGAAGAATGGGAGCAAGTAATCTAACTAATGATATTCAGATACCACTGGGATGGCTGCACGAAATGACTGTAAGGTACCATTGTCTGTGGTGGCCTGGAATTGGTAGTTCAGAAGATCTCTTCCTATTCTGTTTTTCTATATAGTTTTAACACCCCTCCTTATTCTGATTTTTTTTTTTTATTAGGAATTTTCATTTATGTAAAGCAAATCCAAGGAAAATTTTGGCTTGCTGCTCAACAAAGAGGGTAATCTATAGATTTGTGATATAGTAAAAACAATTTAATACCACTTTTGTATTAGTCTTCATAAAAAGATCAATTGCAAGCAGACACAATTAATACCAGCAAAAAGGGATAAGATCTCACTATGTAAAAAGAAGAGGAAAGGTTACATAGTGCTTAAATAACATAGATATCCTCAGATCATCCATGCTGATAAACTTAATTCGTCTTAGGGGACTTAAATGATTAAAATAGATTCAGAAGGCTTAGTGGTCTCTGAAAAATTATGGAGGATGGATGAGATGCTGGAGGAGTGAAAAAGAACAAATGGATTGCTATTTTTAAAAGGGGGGTAAACATAGTTTGGTCTACTTAGTTTCACTCTCCCTGTGCTAAATCGAACAGTTCAAAAATAAAAAGGAGGTGTATTTATTGAACTTGCAGATGTCACAAACTTGGTGAGACTGTAAATATCTTGAGGAGTGAGATTAAAATTTAGTTATGTCTCATATAGATTGAAAGATGGTCTGGGAAAGAAAGATGACTTTGCAATAGGGACAGATGAAAGGTATTACAGGCAGGCAGATACACCCAACTGCACCAGTATGGAAGGAGATCAATTAATTAGGTAGTAATTATTCAGGGAAAGATCTCAGGGCTAAAGTGGAAAGTGATGAGTTAGCAATGAATATGCCAACAACCTTACACTTTAAAAAAGGCAAATGAGAGACCTGGGACATGGAACAACAGTACAACTGACAAGATAGCAAGCACTTTCCGTATGTTCTTTTCAGATTTCAGTGCCCTACATGAAAGCAAAGGGATATATTAGGAAATATTTCAGAGTACAGAGAGCAATCTAGAAAACATGATGTGTGAGAAAAGACTGAAAAGACTGGGATTGTTTAACTGAAAAAAAGGAAAAAAAGAAAAAGAGAGAAGGAGAGGGGCTGAAGAAGGGTTTTATAAACAAACTAAGCTGTTGGAAACAGGAGAAAAGAAACTCCGTTCTTCATTTCACATGGTGAATACAAGCAGAGATAATTCAGTTAAACTGCAGTAAGAAAGATTTTGTCCTGTCATCAAGGAAAAAGCAATTTGATTGGAAAGGATTAGGAACAGACTAGATTCTGAAGAATTTGAAGTATTGGAAGTCAGCTATGAAGTCATCAACCAAGAATGACAATGATATGGCTGATTCTGTTTTGGGCAACTGGGATGGACTAGATGACCTACGAAGGTTCCTTTAAACTACCTTTGTGTGATCAATAAATAGAGATTTGACTATGGGCTGATAATTTACAGGGAAACATTGAACCTTCAAGAATTAGAAAATTATTAAAACACTTCATTATTTCTAATTTTTTCATTTATAGAGTCCAACCAAATCTACTTAGTTTTGCTCTTCCAATGAACATGAAAAAAAATATTTCACAATATATATTATTGTGAAATTATACTACACATATAAGATGATCCAGTACTCCTATTTACCTGAAGAAAAGGTGATTTTACTCAGGCAGTAATGTTGGGTCTAATTCAGTGTGGACAGGAAAGTTGACATGAATATGAATTTGGAAGATAAAAAATTCAGTCTGTACTGACCTAATAATAGGCCTTTGTGTTGTCTGGCCTAAAGAAATGTCAACTTTTTCAAACAAGTAAACTTTCACATTTTGTGAAATGTCTAAAATAGTATTTTAGTCTCCCTGCAGTACTTTTTGCATTTTTTTCTTTTCTTCTCAGAACATTTCTTTTCTAAATAAATAAAATGGATTTTTAATATCCTCAAATCAAAAGGCTTACATAGGCTTAGTGGATTTGTTTGAGCTTTCTTCTGTAGAAGTCAGTCAGTTCTACCTTTGAGAAAACTTTAAGAGATTTGGAGGCTCCCAGAGGCAGACCAGATACCAGCACTGTCCACACGGGGAACTTACCTTTAATAAGGAAAAGAGCAAGTTTCCAGTGCACTGGAGTACTCCCATGTGTGAACACTGCTAAGTGCATGGGACCATCTTCTGCTTTGAGCCTACACTGGCAGATGGATGGACGAATGGAATGCATACAGATGAATCTAATTTCATTAGACAGCCAAGCTGAACAACTGAAAGGAAAATACAGTGACTAGATCCTGGAGCTGACAAAGATTAAGGGCAATATGCAAGAATCATGAACCAATTCTCTTAAGATAGAAAGAAAATAGTTATTTTTTCTGGTGTTAAAAGATTTAATGAACCACTGAACAGTGTCAGTCCTTGTTAAATCAATAAGGAAAACACTGAATCACTTTATCATTGTTCACTTTTATAAGAGAATTGTGCATTCAGGCATCCATGGACTAGAGATAGAACACTAAAAGGATTGTCTGAGACTTTTTTAATCAGCACAAAACAAAACACATGTATCGTTAGCAAAGCTCAGTCATCTTTTAAGTGTCTTTCCTATTTCCCATAAATGACAAGTGCATAAAAAATACTGCCTTTTGCTTCCTAACAAAAAAACTCCAATTAATTATTCACTGGGCTCAACAGAAGCAGTGTTTAAAAGTGTTTTACATATTGAAGGACCAGATATTAACAAAGCTACTAATTTAACTTAAATCCAACACGGATGTTAGTGCTTTTCCAATAAATGAGTTACACCATGTAGCTTCAGTTAACCAAGCAGAGCTTTGGGGTTCTTTTTTTGTTTGTTTGTTTGATGGGGTATTAGGGTTACAGTCACAAAGAGCTGTTCTGGGTTTTCAAATATCATGAAGGAAAATTATCATAGCAGGAAAGCACTAAAACCATAAATTGCTGGAAGTTAGCACAGAGCGTTGCTTCAGCAGTTTGGGCATTATGCCCAATGAGACTGAGTGGCACAGAAATCTACTGCCTGTGATATGTGCTGGCAGCTGAGGGATTTAAGAGAGACTTTTGAATGCAGCAAGGGGGAAGGCTTGTGCAGGGAGAGGGGACCAACTGAGGATATTGATGCAGGGTATGTAATGAATTACAGATACGCTTCAACTCCTTGTCTCAGGGTGACTTTTACCACCTGCTTACTCAGTATTCTGCCCCTCCGCTTTCTCCTGCCACAATAGAAATTCACACTTGCCCCAAAGGAAAATCTTTTTCTGTCAAAGTCCTTGCAGAAAATTGCTCCTGCCACACATGCCTTCTTTCAGAGTCAGCTTCTTTAAACTCCAATTTAAATTAATATATTCTGCAATCAGCAAAATCTACATCAAATAAACATCTTCCTTAGATCCTAGATTTCTCTATACCTGGATTTTGTCTGCTTCATACATACAGTCTAGATATTCAATAGAGCTTTTGGTACCTTTCTGGTCATGCCAAGACTCATAATCAGCCTCTGCATCTCATTCTTTCTGTACCATACTTTTCCAGGCAGTTATTTCTCTGTACTGTTTTTCAAGTCCTTTCTTTCCCAGCTGGCAAAGTTCTTACCTGCCATGAAGAAAATGCCTTTTCTTCTTCCCATCTGCATTGCTACATAATGATTTTGAATAAATTATTTAAAATCTTCCAATTCTCAATTAAATGAAATAAATGAAATCACTAGTTTTAAGAATGCTCCCTGAAAGTTAAGAAATGATTAGGCAGAGTATATTGAGATTCTCATATTACCTGCAGACAGACAGGTATGCTGTGAAACAAGCTTAAGACTTGTCTTTGTCACGCTCATGAAATAGCTTTGTTCCTCTGTGGTTTCTTGCTTTCAGGTGTTAGAAGAATGTAAGAACCTTTACTGACTTTAGATGATAAATCTGCATTTAGAAAAAAATGTAGATTTAGAAATTTCAATGTGTCACATTTTCCACATGTATATGATTTCCCATAGACATTATTTCAGTGGTTCATTTTTCATGGTAGTTTTCACTAATTAAACATATTTCAGCATTCTTTCTACACTTATTTCCAATTTTTCACGTTTCTATATTATTGTATTAGTAATGATAAATCACTAATATAATGGAATGAATAATGTTTGTGTTAAAAATGCATTTCTTTTGCCTCTATGAAGAAATTTCATATTTTAAAGAATGTGAATAGGCCTTAAAATTTCAAATTGTAGACCTTGGAGTACAACAGAGAATCCAATCTTTTTTTTATTTTTGAAAAAATAATTCATTCAATCAAAGGCTTAATTCTTTTAGAGCTTCAATTTTCCCAACTTTTCAGTGCGGTGTTAGAGCTGAAATGCTGTGAGCAAGTGCTTTACACAATTCCATTGACACTGCAGACAGTTAAAATAATGTCCTTTCACTTAACCACATTTAACTGAGATAAAGCAACACAAGATTTAATAGCTTCCAGCAGTGCTCAGTGATGGAGTGGCTAGCCCAGATTGCAGCAGCAGGTCACAGGTTCATTCGAAGGGCATAGTGCACATAAACCCTCTCACATGGTAGCGGGCCAAAAGTAGATTTGATATGACTTGATGCAACTACATCAAGTAGTTACTGTTGATTATATCAGCCTTGGATTTGGCTGAAAGGTAGAGTAACAGGAAGAGACCATGTAGGATCTACTCTAGCAGTTTTCAGCAATCCTACTTTAGCCCGGGAATGAAGACCAGGATGCAATTGACATCAGCAATATTCCTCTTGCAGAGAAACACGGGAAACAGAAGTTATTTACCAGAAATTAATTATGAGTGGAAGTAACCTTAAAAATGTATTGTATACACATGATTTCACTCAACAGCATGTCCAAAATGAAGGAAGCAATAAGATAAAACATGTAAGATCACAATGCTAAACACTGTCACTGATTGTCAAGTTATATCATGTAACCAAAATATCGTGAGTAGCCACACTCTTCACTGTTCAGGGCCAATGATGAGGGGGTAAGAGCAAACAGCTAAATTGAGATTACAGGGCTCAGTAGTTCCTTACAATGCTCAGATTTTTGCCTATGTGATGAATATTTCAGATACATCCTGCGATCTTTACATTCTTCACTGACAAGATGCATTTTGCATCTGCTAAAGATTTCTGATTGGCACCTATGTTGAAAGACTAGCCCAACATTGAAAGACAGAGTGTTCTTCAAAAGCTGTAGCCATGAAATATTTATTCTTTTCTCTTTCATAGAAATGCATTTGATGACTATATGACATAAAGTGCCGCTAATAGCTCTGGACAAAATTATATGGCTCTAAAGACTATTAAATTATTATTCTTGGAGGGTGGAAAATGTTCTATTTGACACATACGATCACAATAGTATTAGCAAGGCTTTGTTTACAACCTACCATGAAAAAAATGTTTTACATTATCAAGTGCATTTTTCACTGGTAAATTCAAATCTGACAATCACAAATAGCAACAATGATATTTGTGATATATTTAGTAGATATTTTATCTCACAATACTTTAAATGGGATGTTTATTAATTTTAAAAAACTTTAAGTATGTAACTAAGGGCAAGTGAATACTAATGACACTATTCAAAAAATGTTTTGTTTGTATCAAAGAGTATATATTTTGTAGAGCATAGGCAATTGAATCCCCAAATGTTATTTAAATCTCTGAAGTCAGCTGAAAAGCAAAGACACTTATACATACATAATGCCTAGCATGACAACCTGAAAATTATGTGAAAACAAAAAGGCTCCTTTGTAAAAGTCTAACTAAAATTTTTTGCTAAAAAGACCTAGAAATCATTGCTAGAGCACAGAAATCATATTATGAATTTTACATGAAAATCTGTAGGACTGCTGTATCTGCAAACATTATAAAACACTAAAAACCTCAGAAAAACTTAGAAGCCTGATAAGATACTAAGATATTAACAAGCTAAATGAATACAGTTATTATCCTGTAGACCACATTATCTCAGTGTCCATTTACAATCATATGTTTCATAAACCTCCTGCCACTGCAAATCCCTCAGTTGTATTTGCCATTGAATTGCTCGTTTCTCATTATTAGTGGATGAAGAAATGCAGTATAGTCATGTAACACTTTCTAAAATGGTCTAAAAATGCATTCCTGAAAACACAATTTATCTTTCTCTTACAAAGGGATAAGTGCTGTGTTAAATACTTTCTTTTGCCAAAACAACCAGGAGAAGGGTAAAAAAAATCAAGCCAAAGTAAATTAGTCTGTGGCATCACGCCCAAATCAATCACAGACATCACCTTTTAAATAGTGAGCTGAAACCTGCAGACTGTATTTTAATAGTCATGAAAAATTCTTGTTTTGGAAAGTCGCTTAGCTTAAAAGACCTTTTAATATACTTAGGCAGTCATTCAAATCTTGCATGTTGAGTGAAGTATACTGCTAATTATGCATGTATTCATCTCTTGGAAAAAAAAGTAGAAGGCTGCATGAGTCTGCAATTTAAAAATGGCATGCAATGAGGAAAGGCTATGCTACAACATGAAGTGACAGCAAACATTGCTTCCTCTTGTTGTCCTCTGATTAGGCTGCTAGATTTGTTGTGAGTATTTTGTGAAAGGGCAACACTGACTACTGGAATATGCTATATACTTTCCTTCTTTCAAAATACTAGGCACATGTTTTAGGTTACTAAGATTTTTACATGGTTTAATATTCATATTTGAGGAGTAAACATGAATTTTTATTTGGTTCTATAGACTGGAAATATATTTTGATGAGCAGTGTAACCACAAAATTTCATATCTATATGTATAGATATCTTAAGTTGCTTTATTATTCTAATGTGAATTAAATGGCATATTTCAATCACCATCATATTTTTACACAGAATAATAAAAGTAGCTATTTTCATCTTGCAAGGGTCTTGCAACAGTATGTGAATGTCTTGAACAACTAAACCTGGTGTACCTGAAAGGGAAAGGAAAAAGACAGGGTCAAAAAGATGGACAAGAGAGTCTGCTCAGGAAGGTCCCTGTGAATGAGTGGGACTGCGTGTTGATCCTTACTTTTTTTTTGTTTGGTTGGTTGGTTTTCTGTTTTGTTTTAAGAGCAAAAATGAATTAACAGAATCTGTTATCATGATAAAATAGTGCAGCTAGATAGGAGACCAAGCCATGGAACTTGAGAATCACAAACTGCAAGAGAGGTTTTACTGCAGGAGGTAGGAAGCAGCCAGCTGGCCTAGCACTTGCTTCACCAAGAAACCAAAGAGAAGAGTAAACAGTTATGGTTCCATGGTGGGGATGGAGCAATTAGATATTGTATGTTTCCCTGCTGTTCTTTTTGTTTCTGCTTTCAATAAAGTACTCTTGGCTAAGCCATCTGATTCATATTTGCAAGGAGAGAAAATTAGCTGACTGAGCAACAGAAAGACTATTTTAATTTTCCCAATTTTCTGTGTGGGAGTTTGAGTTTCTGTTTATTACTCCTGAAATTTGAGACTGGCTGTTGTTGCTGTTGCTAATCATGCAGCTAAGTGGATGACAGGGCTGGTCTGAATGCTGGATGTGAATGATTGCTCGTAAACAACCAGGTGAAATTCAAGTAGCTGTATCAACCATAAATGCACGCAAGTACATGAAAATACCCAGGTACCATGTAATGCCCTTTGAGGACAGAATGATGCAACCTGACTTCTGGTGGCTGGTTCCTTTTTTACACATAAATGCATGCTATAATGTCTCATTTGATAATTATCTCATGGAGTTTACATATGTAACATTTATTCAGTTGCATCATTTCCTTTCTGTTCTAGCAAATGGCATTCTCTGACAAATATCAAAGTTTGTAAACCTCTATAATACTCTTAAATCTACTTGTATCTCTTATCATTTATTTAGTTGATGACTGTTTTGTGATGGTACAGAACTTGCATAGGAAAGTTACAGTATATCTATACATATGCTGAAAATCTAAATATATGTACTACTAATAAATGTTTATCAATAACACATAATATCTAATTTATTGAGCCTGGTAATTGCTATGATATGTAGTATATACTTTAACACACTGCTCTTTGGATTTCTGGGTACATGTTCAGCACTCTATCTATTATTTTTGTAAATTTGATTTCCTATATTGCTTCAGTTCTGCTATTTACTCTGGCAGAGGAGCAATGTGGGTGACACTGCAAAGACTCCAAAGTAAATGGAAGATTTTTCATTCCCATTGGCATAACATCAGACATTGCTACATTGCACAGATGACTCATTTCTGTGATAACTTCAAGATTCACAGGTGGCAACAGAACGACAATACTGGTGAAATATCTGGATTAACAAAAAAAAGGAAAAAAAGAAATTCTACTTCATGGTGCCATGCTTTAGGCTATAGCAATTTTACAAAATTACTCTAATCTTGGATAGAGAACATTATGCTTCCTACTCATATTGAACATTCTGTGCATTGCTTGACTCACATACTCCTCTAGAAATCTTTCCTGATGTTTGTTTTGGACTGTGTGTTGGATGAAAACCACATGGCAAAACTTGATCCAGGGAAGTAGACATTGTGCTCACTGAGGTAGCAAGCACTTCACAGCAGCCAAAGAAATCTACTACCGTGTGTATATTAAAGGGCCATTGCCTCAGCTGTTGTCAAGGGCTCTGAGTATCACCAGCAATTAAAGCAGCCCAGCAGAAGGAAAACTGTGTATTCAAACTGTTGGTGCTCATGTCCTAATGTCCACATTAGGCATTTCATGAAGAGGCAATTCTAGAGGTAGATTAGTTCCATTGACTGAATGTCCAAGTCAGTTGGAGTGCCTCAGGTCCATTTTGGTGCATCTTCCAGCTTAGTTTTAATTCACTTCAGGCATACAGAATAGATACTGAATATGAACCAAATTTGAACAATGGGCGGGACAGATCAGGAGACTTAATTCAGAAGTACACATCCAGATCTCAACAAAAACATTAATATAGACATCCTCAAAGAAGGGTCTCTATAATGATCTCCCTTATTTTTCACTGCTTTCAATGCTCACTTTGTTTACAAGATCAATACTTTTCTTCTTTATGATATTGTGCCCAAAAATCTCTATATAGTTTTTGATTGAATAATCTATCCTCTGCACTGCACGAATGAAAAAATTCTTTCTGGATCTAGCTAGAATACAAGACTGAACACACTATTAAAGTGCAGCTGCTTGACTTCTGAGTAGCTTGATGGAGACTGGCCAGGATGCAGGAAACCACTGCTTACTTCCAGGTGGATTTAGTTTTTCAAGACTGGTCCACATTTCATTCAGATCAAAAAAAGGTGTCCAGAAAGACTTAAATAGGGATATTTATTTATCAAAAATGTTAATTTTTCACTCAGCTAATCTCTTTGGCTCACTCAAAACATCAGACCAACCTATGTAGGAGAGGAGCACCTGCCTCATATTTCCTGCATATTCAATCCGACATGCCAGAACAGTGAGATCCACAGCTCATTCTTGGGCATTCTCCTTCCTGATGTTTTCTAACCACAGTCAATGAGAGGGATCATGTGTTTTTCACAAGCATCTTGCATTTAATTTCTTTTTATGTGACAAAACTCAGATTTACCACATAACTGTCTTACAAGATATGTACACCAGAGCACACAGTGTCAGCAGACAGGATTTTGACTAAGCAAAGTTGGTCTATACCAGGAGATTAACAGCACAGAATAGCAAGGTGAAACTCTTGCAGATAGTCTCCTATTTCTGTGACTTATCTCAGAAAATTCTGCTTTTGATTCACAGTAGTCTTACTTACAAGAAAATTGCAAGGTTCTTTGATCTTTTTGCTTGCTGTGCTCATGAAGCCAGAAATACTCTGCCAGTAGCCAGACTTTTGTCTCCTTCTTCCATAATGAAGGACTTCCTTTCTTTTCTTCTTTTGCCTTTATTTTTTAAATACCAATATATAACATGCTACTGGCCACAAGAAATGCATATGCAAATTGGCAGCGATGAACCCAGTGGTAGGATTATATACAGTTTTTTGCTTTGGGAAAAACCTATTATTGCTTACTTTGTAAAGGGCATGCTCTTAACAATATCTAACTAACATTCTCCCCTTTCACAGAGGAATAATGGGTTGTAATTTAAGTTTCAGTTAATATTTATTGTGACTGATACCATATTAGTGATAAAATCAGTAAGTAAGTCACCGCCTTTAAAGACAGCTACTCTTGCTTAAATATTTGAGTTCCTTCTACATGAAATGAATAGTGACAACCAAGTCCCCAGTGGATTGCAAAGAGACTCCAGAATTTTCTCCAGTCTCTTAAAGACTTCTTATTTTCATTTCTTTTCTTTTTGGCAGGGAATTATTAGGTGAAAGAGCTGTCACGATATCACAATTCTGTTTATGATGGAAATGTCTTTTCAAAGATGTTCATAAAGCTCTAGACACATGTGCTGTTACCTAGATTTTTGCTCTTTCTATAGAAAGATGCCCTTGATTTTCGACCTTTTATTTTTACTTTAGCTTTAATAATCTGTTTTACTTTACAGAAGAACAAGAAGAATGGGGTTATGTACATCAAAATTAATTTTCGCAGTTTAGCTAAGAATAAATCCATTAATTGCATTGAAGATTATTTTGAACATCAAAGCCCCAGAGTGGTATGGAAGCTTACTGAAAGCAAGCATGGGCTTGATAGGCAAAGTTGCAATAGTGAAAGGGCTGAAATATCATTGGTATCTGTGTATGAGTATAGACTGCCTCTCATATAGTGAGATTCTTTATTCCAATTCAAGGACAGTAGATATGTGGCTCAGAATGCCAGATTCTTCACCCAGAAACAGGAAAGACATTTTCTAGCAAGTTGGAAGAGAAAAGAATTATTTTGAGATCCTTATGAACCTCATAAATAAAGTGTAGTAAAAATCCAATTAAACCTTCAAATGAATAAGTTTTTGACATAACTTTAAAAGCATTTCCCTTCTGATTAGCATAAATTTTTCATGATTTAAACTTGTGATTGTGATTTTTATACAAGAACTATTTTTTTTCCTAAAAAAAATATACTGGTATTTTGGCTATATATTTTGGGCTTCTTCATAGACAATGAACTGACTTTCAGAACAACTCCTTCCCCCAAACAAAACCAAACCCAACCCAAAAAAACAGCCAACCAAAAGCAACAAAAAACCCCACCAAACCAAAAGTTTCTCCTCCATGCTCTGTCCTCAAATTTGTTCTCGCATGTTCTCAGAAACCTCCAAAAAGACAAAATTGGAACTCAAAATATATAATTTTTGATGATTATAGATTTTCTGTACCCAATACAATGAACTACATATCTCATGACTGTTTATTCTGCTGAACACTATAATGAACAGTTTCATTGCCTTTCCCCCCTCTGTCAGATATCAGGTTAACCATGGAGCCAAAGGAGAGTTCAAATAAAGGTGAGAGCATACACAAAGAATAGAATCCACAACGCTCTAGCTACACAGGAGGATTACACTGAGCTTTTTAGAAAAGAGCTACACCCCAAGAAGATTTGCAAAAGAGATACTTAGATAAAAATTTTTCCTTCATTTATATTTGGGATACAAATTGAAAGTTTGAAAACAAATTCAGTTAGTAAAAAAGGTAACATTTTCCTCTCATCTGTGTAAAAACCTTAGCTATAGAGATCAAAACTGAAGCTATGTATGAAAAAAAAATTATTAAAGACAAAATATCCATATTTTGTGGGGAAAGAGGATTGATAAACTCCTAGCAGATTAGCAAGTTTCTTTCCTGTGCATTTTCTGCACTTTTGTACCTTTTTCCTAGTACAAACTGCTAAAAAGAAAGAAATTTTGCTATCTGTTAAAGTGAAATGGAATAATCTTCCTTAATAAAAAAAAAAAAAAAGAGTTTTTCTCCAAAACTAATTCTGAAGATCAGCTGGAGAGGGTCCACAGCAGCTGAATTCAAGTAGCTAGTAAGAAGAAAATGAGGCCTTAAGCCCCCCTAACCTCCATTTAAAAGAAAATCTTTCCATGGGGTATTTATTCATTGTTTCATATGTAGATAATCCTTTGCAAATGGCAAATAACTAGAAATTAGAAAAATAGTAAGCAATAATACCACTGGGAGTCATTTACTTGGGGTTCACTTACCTAAAATTACTACAATTATTAAATATGTAAGAAAGAAATAATGAAACACTACATTGCCTTCACAAAAATGTACAAGTCACATTTCCTCATACAGAAATTGTTTGAGAGATATAAAAGACCATTATGTCACGATTCAGCAACAATTTACTTGCAATTTACTAGCAAATTAGATTCATACACCATCATTTATTGCCAAATGGATGGGAAGAAAAAAAATTACATTCTCTATGTCCAGAGAGAACCTTTGGATTTGGCACATTTGCTGGTTTTTAAATTCGTATGTTTTGCCAATAGTTTTCCTATGAGAATGTGATGATAGCCCAGTGACCTTCTGACTACTCTGAACTGCCCAAGGCCATTTTGCCTTGCAATGATTCCATCACAGCAATGATGCCCAACAAGGCTGTAATGCTCTTCAGAAGAAGTTTTTCAGGAAGAGCTGTGCCATAGCAAAGAGCTTTGGTTCATGCTGCGAACTGGGGACACCGAAATGAAATAAACTGTGACTGATGATCAGTCAGTGACCATTTCCATAACCATTATGCCATCAGTAATTCATCAAGGTAGTATTCCTGATGTTACACAGCTTGGATAACCGAGGGACAGAAATACATGCTGTGATTATAAAATGCGTTTCTAAGGATATTCCTTATGCATAATCTGCATAAGGATTCATAAGGAAAATAACCTATAGCATACTCTGAGCAAATAAAGATCAGCCAAGACTGTAATAAACTTCTGACAAAAATTTCCCCTAGAAAAAGGTGATATTTTCAGTGGAACATTTAAATGAATATTTTCTCATCAGATGGTTCATCATAATTTGCCAGTATGGTCTGAAACAAAATAACTTGCTGTGTAAAGCAATCTGTCAAGGAAACTCATATTAACTCCACTAGACACTTTGAAAATATGTCTATTTCCTCTTTCTGTGTTATTAAATATCAACCATAGCTCAGTGATTTTTGGATTGGTTTTTATTTTTTTAGCACAAGAGAAAGACACCATGTATAAAAGCATCCAGTATTTGAAAAATGTTCTCTAATGACATGCCTTTTTTTATACAGAAACACTAATGACAAAGCATCTCTAAACTGCCACAGTTACCTTTGTGTCAGGGATATGTAAAAGGCTAAAATACATACATATGAACACGGATATGAACTAAATCAAAAAATACTCTTTTTGGTATCCACAACATCTGATTTATGCATTTAACTTCAGGTCTCTGAATTGGGAGCCAAGTTCTGCAGCCAGCATTGAAAGAGACAGGCTGTGCCATTGCACACTGTAGCAATGGAATCAGCTCCTAGAGCAGCCTCCCTCTCTCCACTTACTATGGAGAGCTCAGTGAGACTAACTTACACACACACCCCTTAAATTAGATACCTAAAGCAGATGGACTGAACACCTGTCTTTGTTTTCCACAGAATTTTTATCATATTTGGCTTTGCAGAAGGTCTTTTGCAATAGCAGAGGATTTTTCTGACCTGAACGAAGTACTAAAAATATTCTAACAGTGACCTGACGTAGCTAAGTTCATCCCCAGAATTGTCTTTCTCTCCTTTTAATTTTCAGTACCCAAATGGAAGGTTCACATTAAAAAAAAAAAAGAGAATCTTGCTTTGATCTGTAGTTTCTGAGATGTCCCATTTCCACAAAATATATACCATTCTGTGGGTGCAATTTCAATGCACTATTCCAAAAACTTGGGCATAAAATCTAAATTAAAGGAAAATGAATGCTTTTTCTGGACTTAAATCAATGGGAAAATAGATACTACAAAGCACTTTTCTCATATGTTTTCTGGCTAAAACGAGGAAAACTTTTCTATGATTTTACTTAAGAGTTGCAAGGTTTTAAACAAATATTTACAAGTATAAACAAATTTTTAATATTTCTTACAGTTACTATAACTCTGTATATAGACTCTCAATATAGCCTAATTGTTGTCTTGTCTTTTTCATATTGTATAAATTTAATTACATTTTTTGGCTCACTCATATAAGTACCTTAAGAGACCCAAATAATAAGAAAAGGGAAATGGCAATTTGGAAGGGACAGGACATAACAAGACTCAATGACTAAAAATTTATAAAAGTTAAACAAGTTATACAAGAGTAGATAAAAGTTGTATTATTTTGTTCTGCCTGTCTCCAGATAACAAAAGGAAGAACTGTTTTTCAGGTCATGGGTAGAAGTAGGTAGGTAACCCCTCTGGTGCAGGGAGGTAGTCTGTATTCCAGTAATAGAATTTAACTGCATAAAATAAAGCTTTTTATGATTTGAATTTTGCTCAGGTTTCACACATGCTAAAATTCTACAGAAAATTCAGCAAAATTTCCAACAATTAAAAGAGTGAACCAGCCACCATGCAATTTGAGGATTTGAAAATTCGGAAGGCATTTTAGCAGTGAAGGGTTGTACACTCATGGTGACGGGTGCAGTAGGGGTCAACTACATTTCCTGAAGGGGAAAGTGTTGCAGAGTTAACAAGAGCTCAAAGATGAGCTCTCCAATAAATTAATAGAAAATTTCAAAATTGCTGAAATAAAAATAGCTAGTGCACAATATAAAGCAAGCAGAAATGTCCAGCACTGTTAAGAGCAGCATCAATCTTAGCTGGATGTTTTCATTGGTGAGGGTGGAGACTTTTTAATGAAAAAAAAACAAATTAATGTACTTCACATATGCCTGAAATGGGCAGGCAGTTGGGTGAGATAATCATTGTAGATCCAATCGAAATACAATATTCTATTCTCTCATATTTTCGTAAAATTGAAGGAGCTGCAATGTTCTGCAAGTGACTTCAGAGCTGCCACTGGTGAAGTGCTCTTCATTGTACATTCTGTAGTATTCCAGGAGTTTTAGTGTACTTCATCTTTTTAAGCTCTTAGACAGCCTTCATAAAGCTCTATTTAAATCGGTAGACCTCTGTACTAGAGCTCCAGATGATGAGCTGTTTTGGTTATCCAAAACAGCCCAAATGTTCACAACAACCTGCCTCTCTTTCAGGCATTATTTATTTCACACAACTCTTCCTGGGAATTTTTTATGTATTTATTTCAGTAGGCCTTTAGATTACTCACCCCCTTTTTGGATGAGGTTAACAACAATAAAACTGAACACAGCCCCTTTTTTAAAAGAGGATTGTATTGTTTCTATTAAAGTTCCTTTGTCAATGATTTTGTACTGCTTAGAAATTAAAAAGACATTTAATGTTGACTACTGAAGTAAAGAAGGCTATCATTTAATAAAGCCATAACAAATGTCTTTCTCTTCTTTATGACAGAAAAAAGAATTCTTCTCTAATGTCTTGTGATCTGGGCTGGAGCTGAATTTCTGTGACAAATGCACACTCATTATCTGCAGAGATTAGAAACCTACTTAAAAAAAATCAAAACCACTCAATGTCTATGCATTGGTGTTACATACCAGTGTGTTGACCCCTCTAAGAGACTGAAAGGTTTTGAACTTCAGTACTTTCACTTGAAGGATAATTTAAGATTACAATAATGTCAAGCATATGAGATGAACATGAAAAGCTTGATGTGAGCCCTTGGGTAAGGTGAATAATAGAGACATGAAATTGTTGAAGGAGAAGAGCTTCAAGCCACAAGGAGAACAGACATATAAATGTGTTTGTCTGGGGAACAATAAGATCAACCAGGTCTGGTGCAGAATTTTGAGAAAGACCAAACTAAAATATGGATGCTAAGTCAGTCTTGTAAACTCTGGGTGCACTCTTCAGTGATAAATAGAATAAAACCCTACACAAAAGTATTACAACGCTCTTTGACTCAGCCACCCTAGCCAACCTTTTTTAAGGTAATCCTAATAATTTTCTATTTACTCCTGTTTCACATGTGGTTCTACTGAAGAGAGGACTTAAGAGTAGGTAGTTCAAACTAATCTCCAAACACTTATTTTTTAAAAAACACAACATTGATAAACTGAAACTCCAAGAGGAAAAAAATTCAAAAGCATCCTGTCTGTATCTTTGCTTTAAAATTAACAATTTATACTTGAAATGTCTAGAAGTCAAACTTTCTCCTTAGAAAAAGACTAAAATATCAGATGTTTGTAAGAAAATGCAAATGCTAATAAAATGCTGAGAGAAACTGAAACTTTTATATATGGAACCAAGAAAAATTGTGGTTGCTTTCCTAATGTTTCAGGTTTGGACATTTGTTTATTTTAAAAAGCCATGCAAAGTTGCAGAAACAATCCTCTACATCCATCAACTGGTTTGATTAATCTCTTAGAAAATTTTCAATAATGATCCACAGAATATTCAGACGGTATCTGTGTAATATCATACAGGAAGGTCTGGAAAAATAGAGAATACATCACTTTCAAGGATGACACCATGTTCCATTAGTCTGAGTTTGACTTGACTTTTTAAGTGGCTTTTAAAAATATTTCTGAATTTTTAAACACATTAGAGGAAAACCACAATGCTTTTCAGATGGTAAGTATGTAAAGCATATTTTTCTGTAGCATAATTGAAACCTAATTAATCTTTTTCCCTGGAGATCTTTTAGAGTTGAGGGTAGTGACTATCACAGAAAGAGGACTCAGTAACAAGAGGCATTTCCATTTACAAATATTTCCTCTGGAGCATCAAAGGAATGTTTGAAAATATGTTGCAACAACTTGACTTAAATATTTTGATTATGCATTACACATGCCATTTAACCTTGCTGTATCTCAATTTCCACATATATGAGAAAAAGAAAATAATATTTACTTACTATGCTCACACGGCTCTTGCAAAAATATATTAATTAGTACTTGAGCTATACTTGAGAAGTATTATATACTATCTCAACTGAAACTTTCATGAAATCCTGAACACTGCCTTGGGAAATTATATCAATGTTTTTTTTCATTGGCTCTTAATAAGATGTCACATTCATACGAAAATGATATGTGAACATATTTTACTGGGGAGAAGGGAATTAAACCATCTTTTTATTTGTCTCTAGCCCTTAATAATATTACAATATGAGAATAATACACGAAGAAATGTTATTTGAGAGCAGAAATTAAAGCATAAGAGTATCTTTCAGAGAATGAATGAAAAGCCATAATTATCCGGCAGCAAAACGTGTGCATAGGACAAGCAGTGTATTTAGACACTACTAAGGCATTTACTTTGCTATCAGTTCATTCATATTACACATTATTAGTTAAAATTGCAACAGAGATTAAAGTCTCTCTGTCATAATTGATTCCTTCGTGCTACAGTTTGTTCTGTTCTGCATTTGAATTTTCTAGTCACACAGAAAAGGACTAAGAAAGGTATTTCAGACACGGTTTTAGATGTGTTACACAAAGTCCCAATACCAGTGGCTGTGAACACCTTTCCTTTGAGCCCTAAAAAGGCACTGCTTTTAGATTTGTATTGAATCTAAGAATAGATTTCTACTGGAGGAAGTGGAAAGGAGGTTCTCCTACTGTCATGCTTTATGAAATACACAGATGAAGACCAGTATGAGCTCTATACCTGTGAACATGGTCAGATTTTTATCACCAGAATGTAAATATGGGAGGTTGTATCTGCCAAGCATTTTGTCATATTATCACTTAAACATTTATAATAAGCCAGCAAAACTGAAGATAAAAGGATAAAATGCACCTTAACTTTCACAGTATTTTTCTAATAGCATACAAACTGTATAATAATAATGCATGTTGAGTCAGTGCTGAAAAACATAGAAAAATGTTATTTTCATCTAAGACAGAAAATAATGCCTCTTAGAAAATTGAAAAGAAATTATTTTCTACAAAGATATTTCTACTAAGATTTTTACAGTTCTCTTTCAGAATTTTCAATTTACCTGACAGCAAGATTTGATTTAAAGTTTAGAAATAAATTTTGAACGCTAAAATGATTTCTTTTGGTATTGTGGCAATACTTGTCAGTACTACTTGTGGCCTACTTTTTCATGCTTTAGTCTTTCTACCTCCACTGAATATATTTTGTATCCCTTCATTTAATTTGTTTATTGTTTTGGTGTATGGGGTTGGTTTTTTTGGGGGTGTTTTTTGTTGTTTTTTTTTCTTTGCTTGTTTTTTATATTTCAGTGTTAAATTATTATTTTGACTAAGCATTCGGTTACTTTAACTTTTTTAAAAAATGGTGTAATTTACTTTTATTTTCAATCTATTTTCTGCCACAAGAAGGGATTTGGATCACTCAGGTGTTGTTCACCAAACGCAAAAGAAAATCTGAAAAATTTCATAATATCTGCTTGTGTTCCCCTATTAGTTGAAGATCAGTGGTCAATACCACTGATCCATACAGGCATCTATACATATTTTAAATAAACACAGAAACACATAAAAAGTGTTACACATATATTGCAAATAATTCCATTAAAACATACATGTATTTCTTTAGTGTGGCAAGGACCACTTGTTAATTCACAGGTACTTAATCTTTATATCTCTCTAGGTACCCAAGAACACCAAATTATCAAAATTACTCTTCTCACATCACATACAACGCTTCCTGCCTCAGTGCTTCCAACCAGTAGGCATCTGCTCTTGGGTAACACTCAAGTAGTAAAGTCTTCTGTCAGAGAAATATGGCACATCTCCGAGGCTTTCCTGTTTGTGAAGTGGTTTTTACTCATTTCTGCTTTCAACTGTCTTCTGGACTTGCTCTACAAACCAGCAAGTACTGGTGACTCAAATACATGTCTTAATCACTACAGCTTTAAGTATCTATTCATATCACAATATTACCTCAATAATTAAGAAAGAAATGATTATAGGACTTTTCCTACAAATGAAATGTCTATGTGAGGAAAAGTTAAGCATTTTTAAACTTTCAGGCCATCTCATTACAGATGCTATGTGATTCACAATGAAGTCAATGAAGTCAATAGAAGTCTTCTGAATAATTCTCAAAGAAATTAATAGCATTTGATATGACCATTTTTTCCCTTAAATGTACTCAAATATCCATGTATTTATCTCTAAACAAATTATTTAGCTAAAACCACCTAATTACACGGCACTGTTCTTTCATTTATATCTTACTTAACTTGCCATTTTGCATAACATAATAAGGCTTTTCTATGTAGTTTTGTGTTGAAGGTGTGTTAAAGTTACAAGAAGAACTAATGAGACTGCCTAGGACTGACAAGTGAAGTTTCTAAGCAGACTGGTTTAGTCTTCTATCTACCTGAGATGTCTAACCAGAAATACAAGGCCCTTTACTGCGTGATGGGGACTTCTTTCCCCTCGTTTTTTCAGATATCATCCTGAAATAAACATGCCAAAACTCTGCTCTGCTGATTGCGTCATCCGAGCTTGCAAATGTTAGCACTTCTCTGACAGGCATTGTGAATCACAGTTATTTTTTTCTGCCGATGTCTACGAGGTCTGCCACCTGAACTGGCATAGTCTCTAAGTGCCATCAACTTCTCCTCAGGGCTTACAAGCTATATTTGCTCTTTCAGAAGAATCTGAAAATGTTGTGAACCATAACTATGTTTCTGAGAGAACTTACAAGTTCTGCCATCTGTGCCTGCAGTGCTTCAGAGCATCATAATATGGATATGGAGATATTTTCATCATGGGGTTTACGATCTCTACCAGCTGTATCAGCAGAGATTGTTAGTGCTGTGAACCACAACCATTTATCTCTCAGCACAGATGCCTGCTTTACTTTTTCATTAATGGTCTATATCTGTTTGACCACTGTTATATGTACGTGTACATTTTTCAGCAAAAAGGAAAGCAAACAACCAAAATAATCCTTTAAATCAGATCTTTAATCACTGCAGATCTGGAGAAATTTCTAAATATTTACGTTAAGTTTAACTATGCCTTGTTTAGACCAGGAATTTGTTGCAAATGCAATTATTGTGATAGCCATATCACTTGTAACCCTTTCTGTAGTCTGGCAAAGCTGCAGCTCTTGTGGCTATTCAGAGATTTTGAGCAAGTATTTCCTTTTATAAATATGATCTTAATTCTCTTTATGGTGTCCTGGCATCTTCTGACTATCTTAGGTTTAGATCATGAAGTGAAAAAAACCTGTCCTTATGAAGGAAACTTTTGCTCTCGTTGGCTGTCATGAAGGAGTTTTGGCACACAATGATACATCACTGCTTCCCCTGCATTGGCCGCGGGAGAGAAACGCGCCTCGTGTCTGTGAGGAGTAACAGCAAATCCAGATGGGTACAAGGAGGGCTGCGTGTGTCGGAGGGGAATATAGAAGGAGCTCTATCTTCTCCATATGTTGACAGAGAAAGAAGCCATTGACATGCCAAGAAGCTCTTGACTGGCTCTCTAAACGGGGAAGCCAGGGATATAAAGGAAAGTAGTTTGAGATTTTACTACTGATGTCATTGTGTACCTGTTGCATTTCAATATACCAGTATGGGACACATACAGAAGAAAGTCTAATAGTAAAATGCCTACAAATTTACAACTAATGAACTTACAAATTACAGCTTTGAAGATACTGGGCTTATAGATCTATAATTCTGTGCCTGTGTGTGTACATAACCTGACCTGACACAGTTAGACTCAATTGAATTTGATTGTGATGAAGTGCCAAACCAGAAATACACTGTGGATACATGGAGTTTTGAGGAAAAGGCCTTGTTTCTTATCAGTCCTGTGGAGACTTGTTTGGTACTCAGGATTTTGCAGATCTTGCTGCTGGGGCTGTCTGGCTGTGTTGGTTGCCCATAGTGGGGGACACAAAAGACGCCAAAACCCCCAGGCAGAGAATCTGGCACTTGGTGGTTCCAAAAAACAATTAAATCTGCCTCTTGCTAATCTAGGCCTGCAGACTGACTTTAAGTTTCCTTTATAACATGGGGTTTGGAAATCAATGAACAGACTGTTTTTGGAAAAAACATTTGCTCACACTGAAGGTAAGCATATTTGATTTGTGTTATAAATGTAGAAATTTCAAAAATGAAAATACTAACATCAGTTTTCATTATTTAAAAAATTTTATCCAAAAATTACTTACAGGTTATGCTGTTGCTGAAACTATGGAGGAGATGCAAAGTTTCTATATGAAACTAGGTCTTAATTATTTCTTTGCTGAATATGAAAAAAATCCTAGAACTTTTAGCATTTGAGATGTAATAACTAAATGATGGAAAGTAACAGAACTTGTAAGATTAGCTTCTGTTTATCAACTAATACCTATCTTGTCTTTTGGATCAGTATTGAAAAACTACATATGCTATATTTCATACAAAAGACAAAAGTTCAAAGGGAAAACAGGAGTATCAATACTTAATAGCTCTCTTATATGCTGATTCTACTATAATATTTACTGAGCAGTCATTAGTGCCTTGATCCATGTCCTCAGGAGCATTCAAAATTTAAGTTCTATTCCCTATTTGAAATGTACCAGTAAGATACTTGACACTTTGTTCCTTGCTGGCATTAATATTTTAGCAAACCTGACACATGTTTACATGCATATTTTCCATGTCAAATCACTTAATTAATACTTTTGAAAGTCTATTTTTGTAGCTGTACTGCTTTCTACAATTTTGTGTGTTTTAAGAAAAGGAATTCCAAAAGTTTTGAAATAAACTAATTTGAAAATTTGAATTGTTGCTTGTTGATTTTTTTATGCTTTTCTACTATGTATGCCTGAACACCTAAAATTTTTCAGTTTTAAAAAGGTTTGGAGGGAGGAGTATGTGTTTCTTAGACTAATACTAAATACTCCCTTTTCTGAATCAGTGCACAGCCCTGGGAAGACAAAATCAAGACCAAAATAAATGTGGAACTGCACCTGCTTCTTGGAAGTAGGTGGCATTTAAGCTGAATTTAATCTTGGTATTTACATACAGAGGGACAACACACTGGCAAAGAATCCACATGAACATCGTCCAGGTATCTACAATTAGGGGATCATTACTAAACCAAATTATTTTCATGAATAAGTGCATCTGGCCATTACGCCATTGTTTGGAAACCTGCAGTCAAATCTGTAAGCAAACTGGAGGGAAACCTGTAAATTGCTAAAAAAACCCACTTCATCCTAATTGACTATGTATTGGGATGCCTGCATGATTTTCCATTTTTTCCCTAACATGAATACGACAACATTTAGAGGGCTTATTGATCCTCAATACTTAACTGTTAGGTCATATGAATAGCAAATGAAATATGATATAAAATATGCAAAATAATAGTACATTAGCCTAAACAACACTAATAAATTGCAAAGCTTAGCATGAAATTGAAAATCACTAATGGAGCACTGTGCAGTTTGTTGAAGCAATGAGCAGTCAAAGGATCATACATAATGTAACAGTACAATTGCTAACAGCAGGTTCATAGAAGACAATTTAAACTTATTTTTTATGGACAAGAGGAATTGATCTTTGAAGCGGTTCCTAAGGAGATTCCACTTAGCCCGAACAGCATCTTGGGATTGAGTTCTGGTCTATCCCTTATCGAATACATATTTATGAACTTCCAGAAAACACTGATTTAAATTACACATGAGATTATGGTTTACGAACTTAAACCAGAAGAGGTAAAAATATTAGACATGTGGAACTAATACCTGAAACTGGTATTGAATTCAATGGTTACGACAGTCCTGCAGGTACCACTGAAAGATAGGTCATATGTAATGAGCTCCACTTCTTAAAATTCTTGACTTACAAATATTTAAAGCTATGAACACAAAGGATGAATATGTTTCAAAATCATAATATGCTAGATGATATTCTATTTTCTCAAGGCCATCTACGTGAAAAATCAACTTATGTTTAATGTAGTTGGTATCAAATGCACTTTTTCAAGGAGCAAGACTGCTTGAAAAAATGCAAGTCTTTACTATGCACTGATAGGGAAAGTTCCCACATTTGTGAACATTCAGGGGGAAATTTAAATCCTATTCATTTTTTCTTTCTGCAGCATTTTTCCAATGAAATATTAAATTTTATGTTGCCTTGCAAAATAAGTCAAAAAGATTTTATAAAATTTTAGCAGTGCCATAAGATCTGATGCATTTTAAGTACAAATAAATTAAGAACTGAAAAGACAAATGTGAAATTCTTATGAGATTGCATGCAGAAAATATTTTCATCTCCTAAAAAGTATTGTAACTGTAGCACAGTAGCTGTTCATTTTAAGTCACAAGCAGCCAACACTTTCCTTGATGAGCATGGCTCTTTTCTTTCAATTGATCTCAACTCCGTATACAAATCTAGGCCTTTTTAATGCTGATATTTTGCACTTGGTGGTTCTGTAGGCCCAATCTCTGGCCTCATTAGCCTATAGGTCTTATAGAAACTCTGAAAAAATCTGCATAAGAATTATGTGTATGAAAAATGGAGAGGTGGCACAGATGGGTCTTTTGTTCACCAAAATGTTGAATGGCACAAGCTTTTTTTACTAATAAAGTTTTGTGGACAGATTGTTACTACTTAAGCCTAGTCACACAGTTAATAAATCTAAAGCCACAATTAACTGAACAGCAAGTAGGTTGCCAAAGAGCAATAGTTCAAGTACTCACTGGGCAAACAATCTTGTAGTTGCATATGTTGAGAGTTGAGGAATTGTTGACAAGTATAGCAAATACAAAACCATGCAGTAGAAACTCCATCATCTGGAGATGCTCACTGATGTAAAGGTGGGATAACTGAGGGAATTCGGGGTCATCACCACCTTATATTGTTTGATTTCTCTTAAAACTCCAAATCTCATATCCTAAATACTTCCTGGAGGAAACAGTCCCAAATGTACATGGATGCTCTTTTTTTTCTGAACATCCTAGAAGTACCTTACTGAAGATAGAGTGTATTAGAGTTTCATAGTACAACTCAGCAAGTAGCTTGTGACTTCAGGGAAGCAGATAAAGAACTACAACTTTATAGCCCTATCCCTGTTAAAGACATAGGCTTCAATTCAAAACAAATTTCTCATCACAATAATTCAGGTAAAGGTGTTCCTCCATACTTCTGTTTTTGCCAAAATGAGATTATAGGATGTGCAACTTGCAGTTTTGAGCATGAAATACAGATAAAATACTTAAACAACTTATGGCTCAACAAGTGTGGCAGTAATTTAACAGATTTTCAAGTTTAGGGTTTACTCTTTTCAGCACTGATCTCTCTACCAGCCAAAATAAACTCATTATTTTATAGTCTAACTGCAAGCAGCATTCATGCTCATTCAAGCTGCACAGAATAAGAACTTTATGGTCACACAGGTATTAATCTACTTAGAAACAATATGGCTATGGGGTTTTTTTTACATGGCTTATTCTTGTTTTTAGATGATACAAGTATTTTCACAACTTAATGGTCTTTTATTTTTTCTTTAAGTTGCATTTTCTGTTAGCAAAGCACAATTTCACAACTTCTTTGTCTCCTAGCTTTTACATCAACCAACTATAAATTGCTGAAAAGTATCCCATTTCCATAGTGTTCCTCTCCAATGATAGTATACAGGGTTTTTTCCTCTGGGATAAACTTCCTATCACACTGAGCAATATGTGTTACAAGGATGCTAACCTTTTCAGAAGAGGCTGCATTAGAAATTGGACTCTTAGTTAATGATATTTGAATGAAAAAAACTCCCTGTAGATCTAAGAAAAATATATTCCCTATTTCTCTCATCAAATAAATAAAATCATAAAAATGAGAGAGCTGACACTGAAACTGGAATATAGCAGCTGCAGAGTGAAAGTAAGTGGGAAAATGGTGGTTTGAGGACACTGACAGTGGAAATTGAGGCGCTGTAGTGATATGGAGGATCCATGATCAGGCATGGGATGATACCAGGAAGAAGAAGCAAGAGGAGTCTTGGCACACAACATACCAATTACTTTATCTCCTGCTTGTCCCCACTAAGTAGATGAGAGCAGTGAGAGAAGACAAGTGAGTTAGCAGCAGATTGACATGGCCACTGTTGTCCATTTCCTCTCTCAAAACCCATTGGAAGGAACAACAAAATGCCAACCAGGAGTACTCAAAATGTGCCTTAACTTCTTTACTCAGAAAGAGCACAGACCCTTCAGAAGTACTGCTGAAGTCACCACCCTGGCAGGAGCTGGGCTCAGGAGTGAGGTGGGGGTCTGTGTGTGTGTTTGTGTCTTTGATCTTCAGGGAGTATTGACAATCTGTGCTCAGACTGGACCAGTGTTGCAAGCCTCAATATTTAGAAATGCTATGTACATCTACTTTTGGAACAGACTCATCCGATTCTGTCTTAAAGTATAAACGAGGGAGGCTAAATTAATCTAGATCTTCCAGCTCATTGCCACTTCCTCCCACAAATCTTAAAAATAGTCATCAATATAAGAATTAGACAAATTTTAAGAAACAAAAGTTGTAAATAGTTTTTCTTAAATTGCAATTGAAAGTATACCTAAACAGGGACCATGGATTTTCTTCAAAAGAGGGCATGGGAATTTGTCCAGTTCATCAGCAGCATTTAAACATCATCACTTACTCACTTCCAAGAGCAGAGCAAAACCAAAACTTTGATCCAGCAATTTTCATAGTCTACAAAAGGCTGAATTCTGAGTAGCTCAGTTGTGAGAGAGAGGAATGCTTTCATGGGAGGAGCATGCTTATTAGAACCCTTACCATAACCTAGAATATTTGCCATAACAAAAGAATACAATACTGGAAGACCTGTATCTCCTGTTACTGATAGGCTCAGGATATGAAGTAAATACCAAAAAGTTCAGTAAGGTCACATATGCATTACTTCAGTTTTTCTGTATGTTTTAGTATAATTTCATGGCCCTCTGAAAATATCAAACAACAGTAACTAAATATAAAATATTGCTATTTAGGAATCTCTAATCAATATTTTGCCTTGTTCTCCCTGCAGTTTTCATGGTAAAGACATGAGCCACCAATAGCTTTTTGGTTTGGGATAGATACAAAAACCAGACAATGCAATAAATCTGGCAAGTAAAGCAGTAAAAGAGAAACTGTGGGGGTGGGGGGGGGAGCGTGTGGGGCAGAATCTAAGTCTAAACGTCACTTGGTTGTTTAGGAAGGACAGGACCTTGAGGCTATTTTAAATGTGAACGAGTTTCCCTTCCTTCCTTCCTTCCATGCTTCCTTCCTTCTTCCCACGCTCTCTCCTTCCCTCCCTCTGAGTCTTAGTCTATCTCTGTTCCCTTCCCCTCTGTTTTTGATCAAAATTGTCAGGATTCACCAACAAAAACAGCTACTAGCATATGAAGAATCCCACTCCTGTGTAACTGCTTTTTTCATTCACTCTGTACTGGTGCTGTTTAGGTTTACAGGTATAGTCTTCTGCTTAATAAAAGACAGATCCCCAAATTTGTGTCACATTTTAGTATACAAGATATTCTGCTTGAGCTGCAGGATATATGGAGAGAGTAGTACAAGTAATAAAAAGTTTATTTCATATATTAGTATATGTAAACACAATAAATGTATACTATATTACTTTATACTCAGAAGCCCTCTTGACCACTGTGAAAGCTCTGAAAATCATAAAAAATAGAAGAAATATTATTCTTCAGAGCACTCTGAGAACATTTACTTGGTACACCCAAGCATATGGTGATTCAATAAGACAAATCATACTTCTACTAGATTTTTCCTTCCTTTTGAAATGTATTTTGCTCCCGTGAAAGGCACCAAATGGACGTCTCTCAAATACGGAGCCCTGCATTGTTCTCATTAGAAAAAAGCTACCCCAGTTTCCCACTAGCATACATAATTGCTGCCAGTGAACTACTATTTGTGACAGTAGGACAACAGTGTAGTCTATGCACCCTGTTCAGTGCTCACTGTTTCTACCAATAGCGCAAGCTAGAGTGCCATTTGTGCCATTAGCTTTTGTGGGTATAACAACCTGTCAATTAGGAAGTGAATTAAGTAATTCACACAATAATCATCATGTAACAAGCCTCAGTCCCTGCTAAGCTGAGCTGTTTTCGAACTGGCAAATCAGAACCTCTGATCTAGAGTTGTGTGTCATTTAGATATCCCAAACGTGTTCATCTGATGATGTGTTTGTACTTACTGCAGCATTAAAACAGGATAAATCCAGATGTTGTTTTTACTTTACCATTTCACTGGTTTGACACTCATGGTTGCAGGTAATGAACAAACAATACACGGTAAGGGCAACCATCAAGATATCACTTTTCTTCATAAAATAACCTTGAAAAAGGTTAATTAGTTTGCATAAAACTTGCCATTTTTAGCTGGATATAAAAATATACAGAATGTGTTGAACATAGCATTTTTAAACTTGTAATGAACAACCAGAAACTGTTTTGGTTATTAGAAGTAGCTGACTTTGACCATCCTTGGAGTAGTTTTTCAGTGGTATGCTGGAGCCCCATTATTACCATAACTACTGCAATAGTCATGACAATAATGATTTTGCTGAAACCTAAATGTGTGAAATTAAGCCTTAAAAAATCTGTCCAGCAATAAAGTCAGTGAAAGGTCATTGCACTATGTACAAGAAGGATGCTGTAGTCAGGTGATACATCTGTATTACATCTGTGCACTGGCTTCTTTGGCAATTTCATAAAGAATGAATGACCGTAATAAAGTGTAATGCCAAGGGTTCTCTAAGCTCAAGTTATTATACTGTAGGAAAAAAAGGACACAATGTTTTACTTACAATCAAACTCCTGAGCTCATTCACTCTTTTAAGGAAAGATGATATTACAGACAATTTGGTAAGTCACTCCAGTATGACAAGCACACATATGTTAATTTAATCCACTTGTATCCTCATATACAATCAGAACAGGGTATTTCATTAAAATACCAGCATTTCCAAATCAGAAAAATGTAAACTCTGGAGGTAGTGAGGCAGACTTTCAGCCTGTAAATGTTGATCTGCACTGGATGCAACTTTTCTTTTGGTTCTAAATAAAGCCAAAAATTAAAAAGAATAGAATACCATACAAGTAAGAAGAAATGACATTCTAAGAACTACCTAAATTTCAGGAGTAGATATAACTCTAAGGAGAATCCTAATCTGTTATTTTTTTTAATATAACACTGGTTCCTTTTTGGAAGACACAGGGCAATATATGTAAAATATGCTCTACTAAACATAAAATACCACAAGAATGTGCTGTACAATAGAAATGACTAGGTCCTCCTTACCATAGCACTTACAACCCGATTAGTCAAAGACATCATACTGAGAAACTTAAGTATGACTTAAGAAGGTGCTGGTGAGACCATCCTGAGAAAGTATGAAAAAAGAGAAAGATACAAGAAGAAACCATGACAGAACAGAAATGCAGTATATAAAGCTCATATATAAAGAAAATACATATTAAAAAAGAAGAATATGGAATTAGAGGAGAAAGGAGTTTTCGGTAATGAGAGCTGAAATATTCCAAATAAGAGAAAATATAGAAAACAACGGGAATGACAGAGACAAGGCAAACAAAGGTTATTGAAGTTGGCCAAGGTTAGCATGAACAGCATTGTATTGGGTTTTATGAATGTGGCAACAGCCCAGTTTGTTCCCGCAGCAGTTGGAACTTTCTGTACCTTGCTGGCAGAACCAAACACACCTGTGATGGTCTTGGGAGCAGTGCATTTACATCCCTACGATGCAGGCTCAGCCCTTAATAAGCTCTGCTGATCCTGAACCAGCTGTGCAAGGAGGCAACTCTACGTCTCTCTTATGGTCAATCTGGCACTCAGACAAATAATTGGGAGTTGACTGAAATTCAATGTCAAAGATAAGATGTCTAGATGTAGCTAGAAACAAATAAGAAGCTAGTGAAGCATGCAAAGGAGAAAGGTAATAGAAAGTAAAAAGGAAGAGAAACTACTGACAGAAGCAACATTTTGGGCAGATGGGAGGAGCTGGTTTGATGGAATTTTTGAACGCTTAAGTACCACCTAGGTTATGTTTCTAAGCTTATAAAGGATGAGGTCTGAATTCATATTTTCATAATAAAAATATATAACAGAAGTGTAAAAATGCTGCTGTCTGGTTGAAACTTCTTTTTGCAATAATTTGCTTTAAAGCAAATAACTTAAGGGTAAAATAAACACTTCTGCAGGCCACTACTCAATGGCAATGGCTAATCATTCAACTAGCTTAACTGAAAGAAAATATGTGTCATACACTGAAATACATTACAATGTGAATCAGTCTGCTAAGGGTAAAGATCTCAGACTGGAAGATTTCAAATCAGATTACAAAAATATTATAAAAGTTTACAATGAAAAATAATGTTGTAAAAGCCCCTGCATCATCCAGAATTCAACAGTGAATAATAATAGAGTATTTAATTTTTATGCCTGGTAAGCTAAGCCTTCTTCATTTCTGACAAAATGCAAACTTCAATTAAAACATGTTTTTTCCATTCTATAGAAGAGGTATCATATAAGCCTGTGTTGCAATTTTATTTTACATTCTGCTTTTTGATTCCTCACAAACACAGTGAAGACTATTCTGAATACCAGAGAAATTTATATAGTTTTAGACAGAGATACTGAAAGCTTATGCCTAGGACCTTCACCCCGGTATCGTCTATAACTATTTATTAAAAAAAAAAAAAAGAAAAATCAGTCCTCATTGTCACAAAACCCCCCAAGAAATGTAATGGATATAAATAGAAGTCATGCTGGAGGGCTAGATACAACCCTTACTGTAATTCTTACTTCCATGATTATGAATCTTATTGTGTTACCCTCACTATAATTTACAGAAGTAAATATCTCATTTGTCTTAAAGAGTAGAATTCTAATTTTATTTTTTTCCCTTAAAGAGGAAGTGTTTGCTTATGCTTCAGTATGTAACATCCCCACTTCTTGCTTAGCCTCATGGCTGTCACAGTACTACAAATTCTGCTAGGAATGCAAATCCTGCACTTAAGTAGGTTGATGCTGAAATTGCCTTCTGGAGGGATTCCTGTCCCCTTGACTATATAGGAACACAAACCTTTAAAGCCATGTTAATTGAGGCAAAGAGGGTTGGGATGATGATCTCCAACTTACAAAATGGAAGAACTTTTCTACTTTTGTTTCAAACATGAGAAATACCACAGGGCACATAAATGGTCTCAACATTTTTTAGAGAGGATTCACTGGGAGTTGGAAATAAAGGAAGGTGAAAGACAAAGTAAAACATCTCTTGAGGGTGAGAAGGAAAAAAGTAATTGCCATATTTGAACCCTTAAACATTTGTCCTGTTTTTTCCATTACCTTTAATAAAATGGATGCTGGAACCAAGATATAATTGCCATTGACACTTGCTCACTACTTACTCTGTCTTGCTCTTTTTCTGTCTGCCTGTTTAATTTTTACCATTGTCAGCTCTGATACTGAGCAGTAATTAGCAAAATTCACTCTGATCTGACCTCTAGCAAGGGAGAATGTAACCAATTCTCCTCAGCAGCAGGGAAAATGGATTCACAGATAACCTGGTAAGGGCAGTGTTCGGCAGTACTAGAATAGACACTGCATTTTGACTTATCTGCAGAGATTTGGAATTATTCTAATGACATGAACAGAGAGATTAGGTCAACCATAGGTTAAGGTTTTTGCAAATTAGAGGGATTTCGAAGAGGGAAAAAAATATTCCAGCACTGGAGAGATTGAAATCTAATTACGTATTCTATACAAGTACGTATTTTAATTTCAACTTGTAATTTACACTACGGCAGCTACCCAGGGAAGTCTTAGTCCAGGCTTCCATGATACATATCTTCATCAAAGATCCTCAAAAATAAGGATATCTAAGAAAAAGCATAGGAAACACTGCAGCCTTGACTATGTGGACTGGGTAGTCTGAGGAGAGGCTGAAAAGGCAGCAAGCAAGATTTGACTTTTTCCACCTCTAGTGAACAAATGAGAAGCAAGGGGCTAGTACAAGGGGATCATTGTAAGTGGGTTCTGTGTTGTATGGGCCATAATGCATCAGGGACTCCAGAAAGAAGGGAATTTAGGGAAAGGAAGTGATTCCACTCATTGTTATTCAATTTCTAATTACTCCTTACATAAATTTCCTGAAGAGAAACGGACATGTTTAAATAGAAGGGATACATTAGAGGGGACACATCTAAATGCAATGAGACAGAACTGAATAAATGGTGTAGACAAAGAAAAGGAAAATGATGCTGATGACAGTCTGTGTTGGTTGGGTGGACTGTAGCACCTCATCCTACTTCCACTAGTATCAAGGAGGCTGATTGCAGAAGAAGGTATTGCACTCTATTGACAAGCAGGAGTTTTTTTCTATGAGATGATGCTACATCACCTGAGACATTTAATACCTACACTAGACTAAACATTTAAGACATGTTATACCATTTTGATACAGAAGAAAGAAGACAATGCAAACCAAATTTTCCATCATGACTCACTGTGCGTAATACAGACGTCAGACACTAGTGCATGACATGTAAATATTAAACTGATAGATTTATGGAAAAGAATTAATCTAAGTGATGGCTAATCATATTGCCCTTATTTTGTGAGGAACAATGTATGTCACACTCCAGGCAATGAAAAAAGATGTTCAATAAATTTATCTCACTGGAAGAAGCTGAGAGGAACCCCTTTTTTGCTTAGATGCTTTATGTTGTAGCTATCAAAAGGTATGTACTGTCTATCTAGTTCTGTTTATCTACCTTTATCTGTCTATAAGAAGAAGCTTTGATCAAAACAAAGTGGAGAACAAATATTTCATTAAATACAGTAACATTAAACCTCTTTAATAATAGAACTCTCCCTGTATAATTTGTGACTTTTTAAATACATCCCCAGTCTCTATTTAACTGTCATTTAAGCCAATTACATTTTAGTCACTACAACACAATTTGTGCTGAGGATCTCCAGATCTGGCTTAGAATTAATTTGTTTATAATAAGATGGTAATTCTAAGCAATATATACATTTTTTAAAAACAGCAAAGAGTCATACTGTCATAACAAAGAACTAACCTAATCATTGCCCCTGTATTACTGATGAAAGAGGTAGAGAGTTCCCAGTAGGGCTTCCTTGAGGCAGTACAGGTCTTGCTGGAATACCTTTATTTTAAAAATGTCTTGATATATCAGTTTTTAAAATGCATCATTCCTCAAAACCACACAAAAGCCATCACTTCAAAAGCCTCTGATTAGTCTCAACACAATCAAGGGCATGTGAGATAGCTGCCATTTAGTTCAGCCAAAGCAATCCATGCCAACTGCAATAAAGCCATCAAACTGTCATAGAGTCAAGCTGTGAGAAAAAGACGATGGTGATTACATGCAATAGTTTCCTCCAGTGGTTTTATAATTTCAATTTTTCAAACATTTCAAGATTTTCAATACTTACAGTAGCAATCCTTTAGTATAGAATATTTTCCCTGGGAGCTACTATCAACAACTTAGCCTATTGGCTTTTTTCCCCATCATTGAATCAAGCATACAAGCTCATCAGACAAGAAACATTCTGATTACAGTTGTATATAAATTATTTAAAGAGATCCAGCCAATCAAAACAGATATTTAAGTACCTATTTTCTTTGGTATGTGCATATAACTCCCATTAAAAGGGCACAATTACACCTGAGAAGCTTGAAATGTAATCTATACCTAAAATTAAAACAACATTCTTTATTTCACTCTGAAAGCCAATGACCCTCTGGAAAACAACAAAAAAAGGAGACCTAGTGGTCATATCTTAAGACACAAGATGCAAATTGAAAAATGTGTTGTGCTCATTATGACAATCACAAAGCCTAGAGAAGAATGACACTCAAGATTAGGGAATTTAAGACATACTATTTAAATTGCTCTTTCAAAACCACTACATTATGTATAAGAAGCCTTCAGGCAGATGGAATATTGGAAGCTCAAGGTGTATTTTCCTCTCCACAGATGTATTTCATGCAGCACAAATGCTGATGAGAACTTTGCAGCACACTGCAAAGAATATACTGCTAGCGAAGGACAGAGGGACATAGCGTTGTGATTCTCTGCTCTACAAAGCTCTTGGATTAGCACTGTGTTTAAACAAGCCACTGTCAGATTTCAGAGCAAGAAAAAGACAGTAATGAGGATAGAATTTATAAGCTTTGTCCAGACTGCATCTTGCTGGGCTTATTACTTGGCTGACTAAAATACATGTCATCTCAACCTTGAATACATAGTGGCTGTGTCAGAACACTGACCTACTTTTGTGGTGTTAGCCCATCTATGTAGACTTAAAAATGCCATATTCCCTTTTCACCAGACACCACTCTTAACCTAACTTTGATATGGTTTACCTAGGACATGATCTATAAGCTGCAGTAAGATCTATGAATGGTCATGTAACAAAATAAAGCCTTTTTTTTTCTGTGTGGTTTTTCACAGAAGAAAAATATTTACTGATGAGTTTGAGGGGAAAAAGAGGTTTCTAAAGATTAAGACAGTGTGATCTTAAGATGGTTGAACTCTGGCCTGCTAGGATGTAAACAGACATTCAGATGCAGCTGATCTCTTCCTTCTGCTGAGCACTCTTGTGCTGATGAGAGTTTTTGCAAAATGAAAATTGTAAAAAAATTACCCAAAGGTATTATGGAGAGTAAGGATAGTTACACTCAACAAACACTTGAGCACCAATTTAATTCTAATTAGTACCATTTCAACCATATTTCTGAACTACTATCATAAAGGAAGAAAGTTGTTCCAGATTTAGCTCTGGGTAGGTGAGGGTAAGGATCGTAAAAATCTTGTCTCAGAAGTTCAGAAATTTATGACTATGAAAAAGAAATAGCACAAGATAAATCCACCACTTTCAGATATTTCATAATGAGCAGTGCTATTATTTAATGAAAGCAGTAACTTCTCAGAATCATATAATATTACCATGCAATCAACAATTAGCTGAAAACACAGCAAGTGCTATATGGATGTCTCTTTGTAAAAAAGGGTGAGAAAGAAATGAGAAAGTAAAACACATAACTAAGTACTTCCATATAAGCAGAGCTAATAATTTCTCTATCTGAATTATCTGCCTCTTTCTGGACCTTGCTAAGTATTACACCAGGGCTTTGGTGTGCTTATACCATGTCTTTCTATTTTACTTTCCCCCCTCCTTGCTATTATTTTCACAGAATCACAGAATGATTGAGTTGGAAGGGATGCATAAGTATCATTGAGTCCAACTCCTGGCCCTGAACAGAACAGCCCCAAGAATCACACGATGTGCCCGAGAGCACTGCCCAAATGCTTCTTTAACTCTGTCAGGTTTGGTGCTGTGACCACTTCCCTGGGGAGCCTGTTTCAGTGCCCAGCCACCCTTTGGGTGAAGAACCTTTTCCTAATATCTGACCTAAACCTCCCCTGACACAGCTTCAGGCCATTCCCTCAGGTCCTGTCACTGGTCACCACAAAGAAGAGATCAGTGCCTGCCCCTCTCCTCACAAGGAAATTGTAGAGTGCAATGAGGTCTCTCCTCAGTTTCTTCTTCTCCAGGCTGAACAGACCAAGTGACCTCAGCTGCTCCTCATACAGCTTCCCCTCAAGACCCTCCAACATCTTAGCTGGCCTCCTTTGGACACTCTCCAGCAGTTTAAGATCTTTCTTACATTGTGGTGCCCAAAACTGCACACAGGACCCAAGATGAGGCCACCTCAGTGCAGAGCAGAGAGGGACAATCCCCTCCTTTGCCTGGCTGGTGATGCTGTGCCTGATGCACCCCAGAACACGCTCGGCTTTCCTGGCTGCCAGGGCACTGCTGACTCAGGTTCAACTTGCTGTTGACCTGGACCCTCAGGTCCCTTTCCATGGCACTACTTTCCAGCATCTCCTTTCCCAAGTCTGTATGGACATTCAGGGTTGCCCCATCCCAGGTGCAGAATCCAGCACTTTCCCTTGCTGACTTTCATTGGGTTGGTGACTACCCAATCCTCTAATTTGTCAAAGTCTCTTTGCAGAGCCTCCCTGCCTTCAAGAGAGTCAACAGCTCCTCCCAGTTTTGTATCATCTGTGAATTTGCTTAGTATCCCTTCCAGTCCTGCAGCCAAGTCATCTATGAAGATGTTGAAGAGCACAGGACTGAGGATGGAGCCCTGCAGAACCCTGCTAGTGACAGGTCGCCCATCTGATGTCACCCCATTCACTGTAAGCCTTTGTGCCTGACCCCTGAGCCAGTTGCTCACCCATTACATGATGTGTTTATCCATCTGTATTGGTCATTTTGTCCAGAAGGATACAGTAAGTGACAATATTGAAAGCTTCACTGAAATCCAGGAAGATGACATTAACTGGCTTCCTCTGATGAATAGGGGGGTTACTCTGTGATAAAAAGAAACCAGGTTTGATAAGCAGGACTTCGTCCTCATGAAGGGCTAGCTGTGACCAATGACTGCATTGTCTTTTAGGTGTTTTTCAATACCTCCCAGAATGATCCTCTCCATAACTTTACTAGGCACTGAAGTGAGTCTGACAGGGCTGTAGTTTCTGGGGTTCTCCCTCTTGCCCTTCTTGAAAATCAGGACAATGTTAGCCAGCTTCCACTCAGCTGGGATCGCTCTGGATTTCCAAAACCACTCAAAAATCATCAAGAGAGGTTTTGCCATGACATTAGGCAGCTCCTTGAGGATTCTTGGATGAATCCCATGGGGATCCCACAAAATTTCAGCGTCAGCTGGGAGTTGGACATTCTCACAGTCATGGCTCTCCAGCTCAGGGCACTGAAACCCCCTTGGTCCATCATCGGTGTTGAACAGAGAGGCAAAGGATGCGTTAAACACCTCTGCCTTGTCCCTGTCCCTGTTTGTGAGGGAACCACCCTCAACCTGTAACAGGCCAGTGTTATTTTTACATTGCCTATTGCCTTTAATACATTTGAAAACTTCTTTTTATTGTCGCCCACATTTCAGGCCAACTTTCTTGCTTATGAAAGAAAGCATAACCAGATCATGACGTTTCTACTAGAAATCAGAATTATCTGTAAATTATTAGAAAAAGAATCTGTAGCTGAATTCTTTTTGTGGGGGACGAGGAATATGATAAAGCGCTCCTTAAAAATATGCTTTAAATAGACCTTTGAATTTTGTTTAAGTTTCTGTCTTGTATTTTTAATTCATGATAACTGTTTTCTCTTTTTCTATTTATCAGCTTTCCTAAGTGTTTCACACATTCAAGACATTTATCTCTGATTCCGTTATTGCTGTTGTATTTTTTTATGCCATTATACAATATTACTTAACATTTACATTGATTGAAGAAAAACACATTGAGTAATAATTTAAAGAAGGCTCTTACAAATTTGCATATTCTTTTTCTTCCCTTTCCCACTTTCCATTATATTCTATTTTAGTGATGATCTACTATCAGTGCCTTCTACTAAGTAACACAAAAAATGAAACTATTACCTTTACTTGCCAAAGGATTAATAAAACAAGAGAGAGCTGGCATCTGGGTCCTTCTGTTTTCTGGCAAATAAGCTTCGATGAGAAGAATTCTGTATGATGGAGATACTTTTTTTACTAGTTTCTCAGTATTTTAAATTACACTCCACTCTGGCTATGTACAAAAACATTTATTTTAAACTATTTTACTAAATTAGAATTTAAGAGGAATGAATGAAAAAATAGAACATTACCTGATTTCTCCTTAATTCATATCAAATCATACCTCATTAGAATCACAGTTTGGCTTGGGAAAGCTGGGTGAGCAATAAGAGCAAAGAGGAAGATGTCCTTTTTATGAAACACATTTCTGAAACACACAGTACAGCGTGTTGGGTTGCTAGAAGTGCTTCTGCAGGGGGTGGCCACAGTGGGCTGCACTGGCTAACCTCTCTGGAGCCTGGATAAGAAGGTACAAATTAGACCACTTCTACCCCCAGCTGTTCTAATCGAGGATGGTGCTGGTGCAGAACTGACCTCAGAATTAGGGATCTGTGACTAGCTTTCTGTACTGATGAAAGGGATTATGTGACATGGATGCTCATGATAGCAGGGGACTGTGGTTAATGGCAGGAAGCTAAAAATCCAGCCACTCAATGGGGCCTGTCTGTCTTTAGGCTGCAAGAGAGGATATGTAAAGAATACCTGTGAAAATATTTTGTACATGCACAGTATGATTATGATTTAAAGGTGATTATAGTTACTGTCCTACAATGTTATGCATTGGTCTCTGAGAAATTTTTGTCCAGAAAAAGCTGTCTTTTTTATCAATGTCACTTCAAAACTCAGGCCTAAGTTTATAAAATTCTAATAATGCCATCTTGAAAGTATTTTAAAAACTATTTATTTAAAATTTCAGCATCTTAATTTTATAACAGTGAGTGTGCTGTGTTTACCTTTGTTAAAGAGGATTTGTGCTCCTTTAATAACATACTGTGAAAACCTTTGGTCTACTTTATCTCTGGATACAAATACTCAGACTGCAGATAGGATTATATTTCCTACTATGCACACATTCAAGACATCAAGAAAGACAGTGTTTTTAAAAAACAAAAAAGATTACAGAAAATATGGGTCATCTGGTTAAATTGTTCATAGTGCCACTGGAATAGCACAACAAACAAATACTTTTGATAAAATTTTGCAGCCTTGAACCCTTCATACAGAAAGGAAATGTGTTCAAAGCACTATTTCTAATAATAAATACATGTATATTTTCTTTATTTCTTCCTTGCATTCTTTTATTTTCTCTGACGAAAACGGGGCTTCCAGTTTTGGAACAGAATAATAGGGAAAGAAAACTACATTTAGAGGCAGTTTATGCTGTGGATGGAGCACTTGGTCTCATGACTGGTAGGAAATACTCCTGTCCCAAGAATGAACATTACCCTGCCTCTCATTCCTTGCCACCTCCCCCACTGTCCCCCCAACTCCAAGGGACCTGCTCAGCTGGCTTCAATCAGCTGCATCTGCTCAGTGCCCACCATCAGTAGTCCCACTCTGCTCACCATGAAAAGGACCACTATTTTTCTATCCATAAAAGAGTATGGAAATAGCAGAAAACTTGTATATTGCCGTCAGCTTAGTAGTGGTGTCACCCCAGCAGTATTAGAAAAACTTTCCCTTATGTTGAAGTGTATCCTCTCCAGTACAGTCTTTAATGATACATGGCAACAAAAACCTGTTCCTGTGGTGTGCAAGTTGAATTTGCCTTTAGGCACAGCAGGCTTACTAAGATTTAGTTATACTGCTAGCAAAGGCAGACAGGTGCTGCACAGGAAGTCAAAATCAAATAGGTCTAAAAGATCTACTATTCCTTCTCAACATTCAATGATAATCAGGACATATCATGCCTGCATCCTTCTTAGCTTCTGTGAAGAAAATGGTCTGGCTACATGAGCAGAGAGAAAAAGAGTAGGTGCACACACCTATGAATATATTGTCCTCCAAAGGCACAGCAATAATGACTGCCACAATGCTTAGCAAAAAACTAAAGTATAGTTTGAGGGTTTTAGACCCTCTGAAAGCTTACCCTGGAACACTGCTTTTTTTTTTACGTCACAACTCTTCCAGGTCGGTGCTATAGAGCAAAACAATTGTTCAAGCTTCCCTCTGCACCATTATTTCCCAGTAATAATTCTGGCTACTAACAAGAGTGTAGAATATAGATTACAGTCTTTCCTGTTAACATAAATTTAGCAAAATACATCTTTCTGTGGCAAAAACTTTAATACAGCAAAAAATAACCCCATATAATCAAAACACCCCCATATAGCTTTGTGCTAAGAGCGAAAAAAAGGAGTTTTTCTCTCGCTAAGAAATAAGAACATAAATAGGAATTACAAATAAAAAAAATTAAAATAGCTTTTGTTTCAAGAATTTGTTTACTTCAGCTTAATCAACAGTGGCTTTCCAAACTATTGTTAAAAACCTTAATGAAATTTGTATTAATCAGGATTGAGATTTGTTGCTTTAAAAATTATTTTTTATATTTAAATGGAATATTGTATACTGCTGTTATTCATGCTCATACTGAAAGAGAACTGCTGAGTACTGCTACAATAAAATAATATACTGAGTGTAATAAACTTCTTGGTCCAATCAAGGAACTTTTCATTTCCTCTTGTTACCTCTAGAAAACATCTCTAGAAAACATAATGGATTATTAGAAGCCAAAAATAAAATAGATGATTGCATGTAAATTCCCTTGTAGGAGAAAAGAATGCACAGCTTTTAATTTATATCACTGAATACTAAGATTCCTATGGAGGTATTATTCTGTTGTTTCTAATAAACAAAGGAAAGAAATCTGATTTCTCACAGATGCATTGTTAACTAGTTAAAATGAGATTAAAGATCTTGTGGAGCTATTCAGAACTAATAAAACATGTCTTATATATGTTTGTTTCATATTTAGAGCAGTATATAATATTTTCTTAATATTGCTACAAATATCTTTTGAGGTGTTTTAATTTTGGAACACAATTATCTTTGATCAGCAGTTCTGCAAGACCTTTTTTTTTTTTTTAACTAAGAACACAAAAAAAAAGTGTTTCTCCAGATGGCAGATATCAAAGATCTGTTCACAATATTAAAAAGTTTTCAGAAACACATTTAAAACATCATATGGTATGTACTTGAATTACCTCATTTAAGAGCAATTCATTCTTGGATATTCATGGAGGAATCAAAAAATGCTTTACATCTGAACTGGAAGAAAAGGAAGTGTGTCTGTATGTACCGTGAACCTTTGAATCTTCGAATGCTAAAACGTCCTTGACGTGAGCCTTGAATTGATTGGGGCTTTTAAATATTGATGATCAATTGATTGAGTGGCTTATTTTTTAACAAAAAAAAATCACGCTACTCCTTTAGGCAGGTGGCTCCCTTCGTTCATTTACTATAAAAGTGCAAAACAATGACAACTTCATGCTGTATCTCCAAATTCATACAGTTCAACATTTCTTTTGCACCATATCTGATATGGTGTGCTGGTCCTTCAGGTTCTCTCATTGTGAGATTCTACAGAGAAAGTAATCATTTGAGCCACTCATGTGATAAACTGGCACTTGAAACACTCAAATGTCAAGTTGTTTTCATCACATCGACAGCAGGTCTTAGACTTAATCTTTCCTTGGTTTATGCCACGACTTTGCCTTTACTTTGCTGCAAAATGTGAAACCGCCGTGTATATGCTAATGGAACTGTCTTGCCCATTAGTTCTCCAATTTCATCTATATTACCCTTCACCTGTTAGTGAACAAGGCAATGGTGCATATTATTCTCCCCTCGATGCACATCCCATTAGACTTCAGTGGAGAATACACCCCCCTTGTGTGTAACCAAGATGAGATTCATAGAGATTTTCATTTGTGTTTACAAGAGCATTGTTTCTTTAGTATACAATCTGTGCTTTTTATATTCATACAAGACCCACAGACCGAGAGCTTGGATCTGATTCCAGCTTCTCCTAAGCTCAGAGACCTGTGCATCCATAGTTATGGCTACCTTCCAACGCCTCCAGAATATGCAGCAATCCTTCCAACAACACAGATGAATTTTCAGGTAATACCAATTACTTGTCACAAAGTCCTTTGCTACAAATTGACACCAGGTTAACACATGCTTTTAACAGTCAATATATTTTCAGATGCAAGATGGCATAAAAAAAAGCCTGAATCACAGACACTTCCATGTCCATATTTATATAGGTATTTTCTACAGATATAACTCAATATATTTTTTTGTTCATATAATTGTGTGTGAAATTTTGAACTAAGTTAGTTACCAGTCTGATGAGTTCAATTAAAGTTGATGATACCGCACAATACTTAAATACTGCTGTGAATTAGCACTGTATGCTTTCCAAAACAACATGATATAATATGATCAAAAAACCAATTATGCTTTAAAATGGATAGAGAGCAATCGACATGACATTATGTTTCAGTTTTGTTCTTTGATGCTAGCAGGTAGTACAAATAATGTGTTCTATACTTTAGGACTTGAAAGTCAGTGCTATGAAGAGATACCTTATTTTGAACTGCCTCTAAAATCGAAGTCACTATCACAAGAGCTTACATTTTCCATGTCATGATGAAATTCAGAAACATAAATTGTTACCTACAAATCTCTGAAACCAACAGAAGTGTAATCAACTTATTTTACCTGTGGTTGGGCACTACAAGACGTAGTAGATTTTCAGTCCTCTTTCTATAACTCTATTGTTAAAATATTCAGGTGACTCCCAGGGGAAGTGCTACACTATGGCTAATTTGAACCTGTTTACATTAGAAAGTGAAAGAACTTTTTGTATCCTGTTAGTCACAAACATTTCCTAGTCTCATCCTGTCACTTCCCCATGGGGGTTCCTGGTGCCATTCTTGAGTGTACAATACCCAGTTCTGTTGAATGGCTATGCTGATTGCTTCCTTCATCCTTTTCATCTTTGATTAAAATCTGAATACAGAAAAATTTTTACACAGTATAGTTCCAATTCTATAGGGACTATATAAATTCAGAACATAATCTAAATTCTCAATTTAATGTTCAGCAAGTGCAACCATGGAGGAAATTCCCCCATAAATTAGTGTATTAGTAACAGTATATTTTTGGTGACCAAAGATGCGTCAATTTGCTATGTATTCTGAAAAGTATTTATAACTTGGATTTGTAATCTAATGTGTTTGACTGAAAGCTGACTTCCAAATGTGCCCTTAACATCAATGCAATTTACTGAAATTAACTTTAGACACAGTATTATAAGTTAATAAAATAACTTAAAGATAAACTGTAAGTTACAATGTAAGAGTTTATTAATTTTGAACTGCACTATTCTGGTTTGAATCTTTCTAAAATGTCATAATCTGGGGATTTAATTTTTTTATTAAAGCCATAAACTTTCTGGCTAGCCTTTTTATTCCAGATTTACAGATATAATGATGTCTAATGAAAAATAACAGCAAATGACATGCCATTCGGATGAAGCTTAAAGATTGTTTCTCAGCATTTGGACAGAATACTTACTTCAGGCTTACAAGTATTAGGAATCTGCAAACACAGCTCTGAAATACCTAATGAGGTCTCAGTGACCTAGAAAATGCAGTGTATAGAAAGCAGCCTGAAATGGTGAGATCTGTTCAGAGAAAAAACTAAATAACTGTTTTCACAGAACGATAATATGGATATATTTGTCTGTGTGAAAGAATGAAATACCTGCTCTCTCAATTAACATTGAGTTGATAGGAATTAGGGAAGCAAAGTGAGAAAGTGAGTCTCGCAACAATTTTTATATTTGTAAATTCCCAGCACCCTTTTTAGAGTGAGTAAGAGAGAATTTCATGCTTCATTAAAAAAAGAGTGTATAGCCTGATCTTCAAAGAGAGGGAAAGAAGGATAGTAGAAGATGGAGGAAAAAGACAAGCTTAGGGCATATCTGCACGAATGCCTGCAGACAGGCCTTGGGTATCTGTGGCCTAAAGATCAAGGTGACTGGAAGTGAGAAAACTCTGAGAAACTGTGTAGTAATGTAGTGCAAAACTCTGGGTTCATAAGACCCCCTGAGATTAATTTTTAAATTTGTAAAAATTCTTTTTAGGTACAGACTTTTTTCTATTAATGCAGTTTAAACAGAAAACTGTTCAGCATCCCCAAATGAGAAACTGCATAATTTTTTTCTATTTGTTTTTCTGGATTAAGACTAAAAATTTTTTTCAAGAGCTAGTCATCTAGATTGAGTAAGTTAATTTACGTAAATAGCGAATTGCCTAAAAGTTGGAAAATAGATCTGATTTAAATGTGGAGATAGAGCAATTTAATGTCTGCCTTTGAGAAGTTATTTATAACTTATTACATTTCCTTGACTTTTTAGGCTGACATAACTATTTTTAATGCAGTAATATGTTTAGCAAAGTAATATTTGGAGAGAAAAATACCTAAAATAACCTGGAAGTAAACATACCATTTCATTAAATCAGTCATTATGCATGAATATGCTAGATAAAAAAGTAGATTAAGTATTTCCTTGATAGAGACTGAGATCATTACATTCAGATCTTGAAGGAATGGGTAAAAGGTAGATTTTTTTTAACCCATGGGACAGAGGCAAAGGAGGCGACATTGGTAAATAGAACAGACTTCTTGGAACAAAGTATATATGTGAAATGCTGAACACCACAGACATCCTTCTGTTTCTACCTAATAGAAGAGGTAACTTACCAACAGCTACTCTTCTGGGAATTTATGAAGAATAATTATAGTTCAGAATATGAATTTCCCCATCAGGTTTTACAGGCAGACATGGGTTTTATTTGGAGAAAAAGGGAGAATTAGAAGATAAAGACCTTTATTAAATTGCCTAGAAAGAAGGTTGAAGATGCCTTGCTAGTTTTATGAAAGCAAACTGGAGATCCAAACAAATTCAAAAACTGGAACTTCAGGCAGGATTTGGTCTCCATTCAGTTGACAGAAAACACACAAATAACAACAAGCTTTTTCTCCAACAGGAGTATGTTTGCTAGAGGTTTTACAAGGGGAGGTAGCTATAGGCCAAGGGATAATGATTTTCAAGTGAAAGAGGAGAGATTTAGATTAGATGTTAGGAAGAAAGGATTTACTCAGAAGCTAGTGAGACACTGGAACAGGCTACCCAGACAGGTTTTGAACACCCCATCTGCGTTCAAGACCAAGTCGGATGGAGCCCTGATATAGTGGGTGGTGTCCCTGCTTGCCCATGGTGGGACAGTCTGCAGCTAAAAGTCTGTGCCAACACAAACTGTTCTATGCTTCCAGGTTAATTATTTCCCATTTTGACAAGGATTAAATTCTACACTTTCCAAGAAGGCTTAAGCATAGCTAAAACAGGCACAATCTACAATCTGCTCCGGCGGAAGCAATTGAGAGTGCTTCTGACTACATGTTCCTGTATTCTACTAGATAGGACTGGGGAATTAGAGGTGAAACAGACAGGCAGCACAGAAAAGCTACTTTTCAGAAAATGTCAAGCTTGTTTAACAAAGATATTTCATTTTGGTCGAGAATTAATTTGTGATTGAAGTACTCAGAGAAATAAAAATATAGGTCATCAGTTTAGACAACAGACTTGAGTATTCAGTGACTACCATATGGTATATGCAGATTGTAAAGGTGAAGCAACAGCTTTACTAGGAAACTATGGTTTCATGATATATGGTGAATCACTAGTAAGGGCTGCCATTTTCATGAAACATCACTGTTCATTTTTCATGGGTTACATCTGGAATTCAGTTAATACAAATTTCTAAGTCGAACACCTCTAAACAGATAATAATTGACAAAAAAATTGAAAAGGTTAGGAGAAAAACTGCTTATAGTTTATGAATCCTGAAAGAGATATTAATAAACATGATTTTAATATTGCTATGCCAATATTACTTGGAGCAGCAGAAGTAGTTTCCGCGAAACGGATTTCTGAAACTTTCAGCTCCCCAAAATTCTGTGTTTTACTATACAGTCTATATACAATACATTCAATATAAAAGATGATAAATCACGCAAAATAGGTATCCTGTAAACATAAAAGTACACTTCATGAATTTCAATTTTGCAGGCAAAAAGCACCTAATTGAAAAATCACACTTTAAAAAAACATAATGGTGGAAAAAGGCACTTTAGCTCTTGATCTCAAAACATCAGAGGATGATGATTTACTTCCATAAACTCAAGGAGCCTGATGCAAAGCCCCTTTTTACATAGCCTTTTTCTTGAAATTAAGTATCAACCATAGAGTAGTGGTGCAAATAGGCAATCTTTTAAAAATTGGTATATTTTCATAGCCTGCATGAAACAGGGAAAACAGCACACTCTGCATCTTGGGATTTCAGAGAAATCCCTCAGCAACACTCAGGATTGCAGACACTTGTCTCGGCTTCAGCAGAGACACAGGTCCACCTCACAGGAACACAATGACCATAATAGTACCCATCACAGAAACTATTCTCCTCAATTGTACAGGCACAGTGAAACCATGGGGCCAAACCAGAGCTTTCAAATGGCTCTAAAATTGCAATCTATGGGAAATGTTTGTGCCGTAATTTAAAAGCCAAGGAAGGAATGGCTGCCCTGGTGTCAAGACAGCATGTACACACTATTAAAACTAAAACATCTCACCTGGAAAACTGAATTGCTTTCTTTGTTAGACAACAGGCTGCACTAACATCTCTGATATTGTCCTGTTTTTTAGGGACCTTTTATGGAAGTACCAGATCAAACTTTAAAACTTTCTAATGAAGGTCAGAAGAATGGGAATTTTTTTTAGGAAGAGTTTAATAATATCCTTCTGGTACATGCTGATATAATTCTTCTGTTACAGAATTGAAAAATAAAAATAACATTGTCATTATAACCCCAGTCAGCATAAATTATGGAAAATTATGCTGCAATATGTGTGGTATAAGCTTCTCATTGTGAAATAGTATCCTTCTTCATCTTGAAGATTTCAGGAACCATGTTTTTCAATAATAAATTTAAGGACACTTATTGAAAAGAAGCTACAGAGGGCAACTAAGAGAAGTAAATCTTTGCAGACACTGTGGGAATTATAGTATGGAAATTATTTAAAGATACCACATAGGAAAAAATATCCCAGGTGCATATTGCCAATGAAAAAAAGGTTAAAGAGGTTATGACTAAGAAGGAATTACACTTCAAATACTTGAGATCTTATTAAAATGAATAAAGTAAAAAGAACAATGAACTCTGGCAGACTAAATGCAAAGGCATAACCAAACAATCTAAAAAGGGAGGTTGGAGAACAATGAGTAGAAAAAATAAGGAATAATAATAATAATAACCCTTTCTTAAAATGTGTCAGGAGAAAGACCCATTCCAGGGATTCTGTAGCACCAGTTGATGAGGATGGTACAAAAGAATTGTCAGACAACCTAAGGCCATTCCAGAAAAACTAAATTAATTCCCTGCATTCATTGTGGGAGAAACTGGGAACAATCCCTTGCCAGCCACTGTCTGACAGAGAATCATCAGAGTATCTGATATTACAGAGACTGTAGAATTTACTAGAGAACACAGTGACAAAAAATGAAAAGTAATAAACACCTCAGGCCAGATGGTATTCACTCAAATTTTCTAAGAGAGCCTAGTGTTGAAATGTATGTATTATTAAAGTTAGTATAAAGTCTCTTCCTTAAATTTTCCTTGATTTCAAAGAAAATGAAGGAAGGTAGGAGAAATCTGAGAAACTGCATACCTATATGTAATCCTGATTTCTGTGTCAAGTAAATGAATATTCTGATTAATGGTCACATGAGTAGACATATTCTACTTGGGAAGCATAACTCTGGGAAATCCTGAAGCTCTTTTGAAGAATCATGGAGTATATATATGATCTACTTGAGGTACCAAACAGTCCAGTTGAGATAACAATAATCTCTAAATTACTTCTAACACAAAGGGCAAACTAAGGTTAGCAACAGAAAGTGATCCAAGTATTAGGAGCAGCTCATGATGAAACACAGTGAGCATCACTACTGTATTCATTGCACCCAAAACTATTGTTCTGCCATGCCTTTAATACCATGTGTTTTCCCCCATCTCAGAAATCTCATAAAGGTTCAGAAGGAAGTTCAGTAGCTATAAAAATTGTGGGAGCATGATTTTGTGAAGAAGAACAGCATAGATTAGGGTCCATTTATCTGTTAAAAGATGTATTTATGTGGGTTTCAGAAATTTGCATCAGAAATCTTTTTGAGATTGTGGATAGGGACTGGTCATCTCTTACAAGAACCAGGGACCCCTAATGAAACTAGAAGATACATGTGAAAGAAAAGTAGAGGATACTTATGCAAGTCATTGCTAAGAAAGGCTACACAAATTCCAAGTCTTCATGGGCTTGAGGGGAGGCTGGAAAAGAGACAAAAGAAAGACTTGCAAATAACAAGACATATGGCCACATCTGTCTCTGTACAACTGTAAGCTTAAAAGAGTTGCTAATTGGAAGAATATTAGGGGATTAATGACATGTCTTCCATAGCCCTCCTCCCTTGTGTATCCACCCATGGCCACTCTCAGTGACAGACTCAGAGGTTAGACAGAACTGCTGCCTGATCTGTTGTGGCCATTTTTATATTCCTTAGCGTTAAAGCACTTCCAGAAACATGGCATCCTGGAAAGGAAACAATCTGTATTATCCCATGCAATTTACATGGCTACCAGCTTCTCTGTTTCTTGCAAGCAAATTCTCAGGTTTGAGATATTATTCAGCAGTCTCTGCTTTCTTTAATTCGCAAGTAATTCCATTAGCAGCAAGTGTTTTATCTTGCTAGTTACTGTATTGCAATGATTTGATTTGCCAAATTCTTTTAGGTCCTTATTCCCTTGGACAGCAGTGTAAATCTTCCAATTGCTTGCATAGCTCAGCTATTACAATTGTACAAATATTATCTATTTGGTTTTAGGGAAGATTTTAAAAGTAATTGTCAAACAATGACTATGCTCTGATTAAATAAATACTGCTATTGCAGCACTAGTTAGGGCATAATTTATGCCATGAATAATTTGTTACCATTTCTGTTATCCCAAATCTGATTCAAGCTCTGGCTATATTTGTTGGAAATTCATCATATTTTACAGCCTTTTTTTGAGTGTATAAGACATTTTTTCTAACATTATTTTATGACAATCACATTTACTCTATATAGCTTACTACTTTATTGCTGAAAATGGCAAGATGTATTTATTCAGCTTTTTACTTTAAAATCAGCAGGCCATCGTTTGCTTTATTAATCAAATCCAACCTTGAGGATTACAGCCACCAGTTTCAAGTTTATTTAATTGCTGTTACTCAGAAAATGAGAACTTAGTAATTCAATTACATTTACATTTTTGATGAGCTGCTTTTTTACAGACCTCATTATATTTGGAAAGAATAGATTTTTTTTTTGTCCTTTCCCACTGCATATAATGTATCTTCCATCATTCTAAATCCTTTTGAAGTGTTATTGGTAAAATACATACTAATGAAGTATCTGGTTTAGGAATTAAGAACAAAACATTCAAAGGCTAAAATGTTCAGGAAAGTTGCTAGAGCATCTCTGACATAGACATCAGAGTTATGACAATTTCTTCTCAGCAGGGAAGAATGTTTATTAATACAAAAGGATAGAAAAGAGCTAAGATTTATTTCCTAAGACGCTTCTTCCCAGTACTGTTGGGTGCCAAGACACCCATCAAGGGCACTTCTAGTTTCTCCCAGATTTCCTGCAATTTATAAGACAGTTACCAAGTTACTGATATGGGTAAATAAACTTACAAAAAACAGAAGAAACTACATACTGGTGTGATTCCATAAGAGAAGATTTGTGAAGTTCAGCAGCGGACACTGAGACCCCATCACACACCACACATGTTTCAGACTCGTTTGTGGACTATCTGTGTCTTTTGTCTTGACCCCACAGACAAAATATTCAGGGATTGGAGCAGACAAAGCATACTGCCAGAGTATCTCCAAATTTGGTTTTAATCAAGAGATACATAGTTTATGTGCTGTGAGATTGCTCTGCAACAAGAAGCAAAGCATTTTATGAGTGGTGGGAATGTGATAATTTAGGAGTCCCAAAGAGAATCAGATGAAGACTGAGCTCATGGACATATTAAAAAAAAAAGTCTTCTTACTAAAATTGGTTCTTCAGCGCTAGCTATGTATTTTATAAGAAAGGAAGATACAATGCAAGATCTGTCATGCCCTCTATCCTGAAGTTCTACAAAGAATAGAATACTTAGTACCTGCATGTATCATGGTAATCTCTAGTTTTAACTTTGAGACCTGCTCATTAGCTTTAATGGTAACAGTCTAATGTAATAATGAACTTTCTATGGCTGACCAGTACCCAAATGAATGCTTCATGGTTGTTTTGTCCCCCTGCCAAGTTTTCCTATACAACGCTTATATTACTCTTCTACAATCATCCAGGCATTTTGCTAGCTCATTAAAATAAGCTTATAGAAGAAATTACCAGTTCTTTGCAGCACTACCACCAAAAACAGGATAATGTTTTTCTTAGAGATATAAGTCCAGACAGAAAGTCATTTA
>VXAC01007657.1:188401-224930 GCA_013399225.1 Rhipidura dahli | reverse complement strand
AAAAAAAAAAAAAGAATTTCTGGATTCTTCTCATCTCCTCTGATCAATGGTAAACCAAAGTATCTTTGAGGTAAGCTGCTCTTTCTTCACATTATGCATGGAAAATTTCTCCCACTGATCTATTAGTTCAGGAAATAGGAAGAGGGAGATGGGTAGAAACTGTTTTTACATTCACTAATAGCAGAGATCATGCGAGAATGCTGCAAGCTGCAAGTCTCAAATATATGCTTGAATGTGGAGTACCACAGATCTTAATTTTCCCAGATCTCAGCACTACAAAGGAAATGAAAAGTAAAGTGAAAAGCATTAGGCAGGATGTTATAATGGAAGGAATTGCAGCAGCACTAGTATTCATTGCTAAGCTCTTGGTTATTTTTAAAGGAAAGGCTTATATCTTCTGAGACCTGAAAGCAGCCTGCAGCCTGCTGCAAAGAATCGAGGGAGATAAAGTCCAGACAGGATACTTTGATTGACATCATACACAGTGGTCCACAACTACCAAAATCATAACCATTAATTTTCTCATGCAAATTCATATGGAAAAATACAAGACTCATTAATACAAGTTTTAAGAGTTTGCATGTGAAAACAAATTAAAAACAAATGTGATTTATAGTAATTGTGGTGTTTTGGTCTTCTTAATGGCATGCTGGCTGGGGTTGAAGGACTTTTCTGTGAAGTCCATTTGCTCATTCCTTAACAATGCTGGAATACTTTTTCTGGTTCACTTTGGAATTAACTGTGTTAACTCCTAATCACAATCTAAAAATATTTACAGTGACAAAAGATATTTTCAGAGGTGGAAGAGATGTTTTATATTTTAAGATAATGAAGAAGAGAAAATAATGCTGGACTCAAGTTTAAGCTGTTATGACCTTGTATAGACTAGACCAAATAAAATTCAAATAAGCTTAAGGCTAACAAACCACATTAGTAGATTCAGTGTAATTCAATTCTCCATAAGTACCTCTATACCACAGCAATGGGAATGAAGCCTCAGCCTACTGCTGTCTTTTTACTTCCACAAAATATCTCATAGTAAAAAATAATTTAGGTTGGAAAAGACCTTTTAAATCATTGAGTCCAACCATTAACCCAGCACTGCCAAGTTCAACACAGTACTATATCCCTAAGAGCTACACCTACACATCTTTTAAATACTTCCAGTGTGGTGACTCAGCATCTTCCCTGGTGAGAGAGTTCCAATGCTTGACAACCCTTTTTTTGAAGAAATTTTTCTTAATATCCAAAATCTAAACCTCCTTGGGTGCAACTTGAGGCCTTTTCATCTGCTTCTATTGCTTATTTGGAAGATGAGACCAACCCCCACTTCTCTACAGCCTCCTTTCAGGTACTGTAGAGATCAATAGGGTGTCCCCTGAGCCCCCTTTATTCCAGGCTAAACAACCCCAGCTCCTTCAGCCACTCCTCATGAGACTTCTTCAGAGTCAGAGAAGAGCTGTCCTTCTCTTGACATGCTCCAGCACCTCTATGTCTTTCAGGAAGTGAGGGGCCCAAAACTGAACACAGTATTTAAGATGCGGCTTCACCAGAGTCTATCACTGCCCTGGTCCTGCTGGCCGTGCTATTTCTGATTCACACCAGGAAGCCATTGGCCTTTCTGGCCACCTGGGCACACTACTGGCTCATGTTCAGCCAGGTGTCAACCAGCACCTCCAGATCCTTTTCCGCTGCACAGCTTTCCAGCCACTCTGTTCCCAGCCTGTAGTACTGCATGGGCTTAGTGAGACCCACGGATTGGATCTGGCACTTGGCCTTGTTGGACCTCATACAGGCAGTCCGAGCCCATTGATCCAGCCAGTCCAGATGCCTCTGTAGAGCATTCCTACACTCCAACAGAACAACACTCCCACCTAATTTGGTGTCCTCTGAAAACTTACTGAGAGTACACTCAACTTCCTCGTCCAGATCATGGATAAAGATATAAAACAGGACTGGGCCCAGTACTGAGCCCTGGGAAACACCACTTGTGACCAGCAGCCAGCTGGATTTAACTCCATTCACCACTGCACTCTGGGTCCAGCCATCCAGGCAGTTCTTAACCCATCAAACAGTCAAGCCATGAATAGCCAGTTTCTCCAGCAGAATGTTGTGGGAATTAATGGCAAAGGCTTTATTGAAGTTCAGGTAGACAACATCCACAGCCTTTCCCTCATCCACTAAGTGGATCACCTTGTCATAGAAGGAGATCAGGCTGGTCAAGCAGGACCTGCCTTTCATAAACCTATGTTGGCTGTCCCTGATCTGTTTTTTCTGTATGTTCCACATGTTGAAACTAATTTTATTCCTTCTGAATGATCCAATTCTTTTTGTCTAATTTTAGACATCTATTCCTACCTGTATTAAGTCTGTATAGGCTGGTGTAATTCTACATCAACAGTTTTTTCTCCACTTTGTATTCAGGTTTCTCTCACAATTTTATGTTATGTTAAAAAGCCTGCCAGACACATTAGAGGAAAAATGGATGAATATAAGGAGAATGGAAATTCTGCCTGTTTAGTTAAATTTAATATTTAGAGAGATACCTAAATTTTGTGAGATTTAACCTCTATCCGTCACAATCAAGTCTTCATCTTTTTTTTTTTTTATTTTCTTATGCAGCCACAAAGATTTGCCTTGAATAATAGGTTGCAACTGTGAATCTACACTGTAAAAATAGAAAAATATACACTTCAGCCAAAGTGCAATTATGGGGTACATTGGAAATGCCCTCTTCCTATAAATCCTTTGAGAAGGATAAGTGGAAAGAAGTTTTTCAATAGCATGTTACACATGAGAGCACAATCACTATAGTAGACACAGGCTACAAAATTCTAGATTTTTCTGTAACAAAATGGGCTTCTTAGTTATCTCCATAAGGAAGCTTACAGATTGGCATAGCTGCCAGTTTGCCAACTTACAAAGAGATGAAATAAGTCTGCAGCATCATTATTGTAGGTCAATGGAATATAAGCCAAAAGCAACACAGTATTTAGGAAATGGATGTTGATAATAAAAGAGCCACTCTAATTTCCTGTGGAGATCTTAAATTAGCTCTTCCCATATGCACACTGGTTCACACGGATAGTTCTGCAAGATAAGCACTTTTCATACCTCATTGGTAAGTAACTGATTTTCTTCTTAGAGAACAAAAACTGTTGCATTAATATTATAATTGTGGATTTATGCAGCAGGAAAGGCCACCTATTTGCTTTCTGGTTAAAAATATGCCTATGAAGTCAGAGAAAACTAGCCCTGTTTCTAGCTATGAAAAAAAGTGGCTTGCAGATCAGAGACTCAGTTAAATATACAGAGTTGCAATAGTATACTTTTTGAAAAAAATTCTCATTTCCTGCAACTGAAAGATATTAATTGCCTTCTATTGCTAGTGCTTGGGCTAGAAAAAGCATTAAAAAGAAATACATGGAGCAGCATAGACAAATATGTATTTGAAGCAATTATTTAAAAGCAAATAGAGTTTGCAAGGCAGATCAGACTGCAGGATTCATAGCTCTTTTAGAAACCTCACAGTTACCAGAAGTGTATACTTCACACAAAATTATTCAGAGAAAAAATTCCTACAATATCTTTAGGCAACAAAGGATACTTCTGGTCATCGTGTGAATTCTGTGTGCTCAAGCTCTGATACAAACTGAGGATTTTCTTCTTTGTACTAAGTATGGGAAAGCCTGCTCCTTTGAGAATTAGAACAGCTTTCGAAGACTTCCGATTTAAATTTCAAACTCTTGATCATAGTCAGGGAGCAAATGTTTGTATCCTGAAATTGAAAATTGGGCTCTTTAGCTCTATACCAAGTGAAAATATTAAGCATTTTGTTGCATCCACTATGTGAGCCAAGTTCCCCACTGTGCCTTCAAATCCACTGTGAATGAACCATATTTGGATCTGCTTATCAGAAGGAGACATTTAGAAAGACAATGAGCCTGTCCCGCTAGACGGAGACTCCTGATGCTTTTAGATAGGCCTGCGGTGAACTGCAAAATGGGCCCTAAAATCAGGCTGACATGGTCGCTTAACAAGCTGTGGTATTAGCTGTTGGCTCAGAGAATTTCTAGTGTCACCCACAGGGCTGATGATGGCAGCCATCATAATTAGAATGCATGAATCAAAAACACCAGGTGAAGATTTTGCCTTGGAAGAAAGAAAAGACAGAAGGAGGGAATTACCATGCCCTTTGACTACTAAGCTGCTGCATGCAGCTGGATCAGTGACCAACAGTGACTGGGCGGATTATGCTATGGAGACACTTGCTATAGCCTTATACTTCCCACACCCAGTGGCTGTCAAAGCAAACGCTGTGAACGACTTCAAAGGAAGTGATACAAGAGGCTACATGGGGGAAAAAGGTAACCCCACTAAAGACTGTGGGGGTGGGGTAAGGGGGGGGGATGTATCCAGGCTTTTCTTTGAGTTTAGCAAACAATTTCTTTGAGAATTGGTTTATTTTATTAATTCTATCATTCTGAATTCATCCCTAAAAATGCAAAACTCTACTGTTTGCTGAAGTGGAAAATCTATGTAATCTCAACTGATATGACCTTGAAAGGGATTTGCTAAACTTTTGTATGATTGGATTTTTCCCAACCTTTGTAGACTCTTGATTTTAAAATCTCCCTAACAAAAGCTCTGCCAGGAAAGCTGTTATTACAAAGATGCTTCTCAATGGGGAGAAGTGGGCTAATTGCAAGCACTTCAGTGAAATAAAGGAAGGTTTTGCAAACAACTACAGAATTGACAAAATGCACCACATTGCTGTTAACAGAAACTATGGGGGAGAAACATCAGAAATGGCAAAGATGTCTAATATAAATAGAGGCTATAAGACTAGCTAGAAGAGGCTATACAAGATTTCAGATAATTCATAAACAGTAATTGCTCGTCTGACCTTGATGTGACTACCGAAATTCCATTAACTCACAAATCTTGACATTTAATTACATACTAAAAAAATATTCCACCATTTATTTTGACAGGGTCTACAATAATCCTGTATTCAACTTTTATCCATGTTTTCAGCTGCTTTTCCCATACTGCAATTTATTCCCAAAGTCACAAATAAAAGCCACGCTATAGACTGTACTGTTACCTAGAATGTACTTTAGGTCTTTCTAAAATTTGAACTCAAACACTATAAAAAAGTGGGGCTCACAATTACAACCTTTTACTTATATAATGCAGTTGAACTGAACCACCCTCAGATTATTCACCTGAGAGAGCAAAAATTCACTGGGGAAGACTGCAGCAAATTATTTTACAGAGCAGTTGAAAACTAGACAAAGAATTACAAGCATTATATTCATAAATATTAAATAATGAGAAAAAAAACCTCAATAGATTTTGAAATTATTTGGAAATGCTACAGTAGTGTTTGAATATTCATCATTAACACTTCGTCAAAAAAAAGTAAAATATAATCCAGATATTGCAGCCAAAATGACAACTGGTGCAATGAAAAATGTTGGTTCAAGTCCTAATGAGGAAGGTTTTGGGTTTTTTGTTCATGTGGTCTAAATGAAGCAGACTCTAGGGAGGTAAAAAATCAGAATACTGTATATCAGCTGTATTACTCTACTCTGGAATTACTGGATTATAGCAATATTTAAAGTGTTTTTTCCCACTTTCATGCAACTGCCAGCAACAGTAGGTTTTTTTCCCTATTTATATATGAAGCTCAATTTTGAGGCACTTGACTTTTCTACATTAGTTGCACTATTTGTATCTACCTACTGTTTGACTCACCAATTCTGAATCACCATACAAAACCTTTTAATTTAGATAGAGAAGATTTCTTTTCCTGCCTCAGAACAAAAACTAATCTTCCTACTGAAAATTTCTTGACTTTAAGGAATGATTTCACATAATCAATTGATTTGAAAACATAAGAATAAAAAAAGGAAAATGTGAAAATAAATATTTTTCCTGGTCATGTGAATCGGGAAATATCATGGTTTCTAAAAGCAGTTTGATTATATATACACATAATTCTACATAGTCTAACTCCAAACTATTATGAAGATAATAGGTGAAATAAATTACTTTTTTTGTTGTTTTGGGGGGTGGGTAGGTTGGGTTTTGGGTTTTTTTGGTGCACTCAGCAGTCTGGCAGAAGCAAAAGAATTTCTGGTAGTTCCTTATTGCGAAAAAGACATAAAGACAGAAGCCTATAGGATTCTTACAAATGTTGCCACTCATCAGTCTGAAACTAGGTCATAACGTATGTTAGAAAAATACATTGAAAACAGTCTTCTACACTTAAATGATCCATATTAGTGTGTGTATGTATGTATATATGTGTACTGTGACAGAAAAACTGCAAATGTAGTATTTTATGGGCTACAAGATTTATTATGCATCATCATTATTTCTCAAAAGAAACAAAGGATTTACACTTAACAGCACCTTTGGGCTTATAAATACAGCTACAAAAATACCAGTACCTATTGCTTTGTGTTAAACATATGGCTGAATATATATATATATTTGAAGAGACTTAAAATGAAATCATTCCTTTATTTGATTTTACATTACTCTTCTACCTTCTACTTTTTGGTAGGAGCTACATCTTAAGTTTTTTCTGTTCTTGTTTGAATCTGTTGTTTTATAACAGACACTCCTTTCTGAATCACTGAGAAAGAAACCACTGAAGCCAGTGCTTCTTGTGATCTTCTCCGTCTGTCCATCTGAAAACATTCTCAGCACACATCTCTTCAGTGTGTATCTACACAGTGACTTCTTTTCTCTCACTATAACAAGTCACATTTTCTCATTTGTGAAGGATCTCTCTTCAGCTCTAAACCCCTGTAATGCTCTCCCCAGTCTTGTCTTGGTGCCTGTTTTTCTCTAAGTCTGTGGCACAACTGAATAATCAAAAAAAAAGCAAGTCTTTTGCCTGCCTATTAAAACTTTGTTATTAGCTTTTCAACATTTTACCTCTCCTTTGACCAGTTCAAATCATTATATAATTTGACAGCTCTATTGACTTCAATACACTTACTATTTAGGCCAGACAAGCTCTTTGCTGGTTTTTAATAGGAAATATTAGACCTAAAAAGAAGAACACAAAGCAAATAAAATTGCCTTTACTCCCCCCATCACATCAGTTGCATTCTCAAAAGTAGTTTCCATTTATACTTAACTAACATCCTGGTTTTTTCATTACAGGTTTAATGTTCTTCAGACTCTGACCCCAACAAATACTAAACATGCCTTCTATTTGAGATCAAATCCTTTAATGGTCATTTTAGAGTTAATATAGTAAGTTTTCTGATTTGTTGTTGTTTTCAAAACACTTCAGCACTGCAGTATATAAAATTCCCTTTTTTGTACAGTATTTTTTGTATGTAATTATTTTTTGTTTTTTAATACATAGTTTGACAGATTTTTCTTCTTAATTGGTCCCTTACATTTCCCTGGCTCTTGGAACTCATCTCCCAAATGAAAAATAAGGGGATAGACATTAACTACATGAGATCAGATACATAAACTATAAAAAGAGGCATGTGACTCTCAGTATTTCATTGATTTTGGCACATTGTAACAAGAGCAGGGATGCTTCACACTACACCTTTCATTGTTTCTTTTACATTGTGGTCTTGGAACTTCTTGAGGAGAAAGGAATATTCAAGGCTTCCTTCCATTGTCTTTTCAATGTGTTCAGAGTTGCTGAGATTGTCTGCTCTGTCTACCTAGTTTGTCTGATTGTCCTCCAAAAATCAAGGTCCTTACTGACATCATCAGTCAACACATTCTAAACAATGTATTGGTGACTGTCCTAGTTCTCTCTCAGAAATAAAAAATAGGATGGAAATATTCCCCTGCAGATCCTTTTCTCTCTGTCTCAGATGGTGAGGGAGAGAAATAGATGAATGCAGTTCAGCAAATTTCCTTGCTTTTCTCAGCAGGGAGGCTTGCACGTGGTCGAGCATAGCAAGAAACATGATTTCCACAGGGCCTCAGGCAGCAGCCAAATTTCACAGCAGGGGATGAATCCATGGCCACTTCTGAGTCTACAGAACTACACATAACACAGGCCTCTCATTATAAGGTTGGACAAACCTCTGGAGACTTTCTGCTGTTGCCATATTAACAAGAAATGAGTGGTTTGCGTATGTCACAGGAGCACTCTGTTAAATAATACTGCCTTGTATTATGCATAGTTTCATGTGTGCATTTCTCTTCTGATAAGGCATGGAGGAATCAAAGGGAGAACAAGAATTTACTGTACGAGGCTTCCAGCCCCATGTGCAAGGCAACACAGCTTGTGACAGCCACTGTGACATCACTGAGCTGGAAAATAAATGGCAGCTTGAGGTTCAGCTTAAATTTCAGCTTTATCTTATATGTTTCAGAAGTTTCTCCTACCACTTTCATGTAATTCTCTAGTAGATTTCTATCACATAGAGTCACTTTTAATAGATTTGAATTTTTTTGATCTTCAATAAACTCTATTCCTTTGAGAAAAATCTTATTACTTTGAAGATATTTCTCTGCTTGCCTGCACTCTGTGAAATTCTTTCTAAGACAATAAAAGCTCTAAATATAAATTAGTCTTCTAAAAATGACCGCATAGGTAGGTTGATGACCATTCACCATGCCATATAAATCATAAAGCACAGATTGCATGACTATAGATTGCTAGACTACTTAATTTTCAGGTGCTAAATGTGAAGCCTGAAAGAGAAATACAAACATTTTGGTTCCGTAAGAATAAACTCATATGATACACTAAAGAAATCAAAACCACTTACACAAAAGCCACGTTAGGCAGTTGAAATGAAACTGAAACTGTTAATGATCATTAGGATGAATTGACAATTAGAAGAAAAATATGTTTCACAAAAAAGACAAGAGGAATATTTACAAAGGAAAATACTATGGCCATCACAAATAAAAACATGAGAATTATCAAAAAATAGTTTCATTCTGTACTTAGGCAGAAAGCTTTTCATATATGTGATCACGCTAATAAAATCAGTTCCTTGTTGACAGTAACTAGAAATAATGTTTAACACAGTCCTTAAACCTATCATTTAAAAATCAGAATGACAGATAAAGAGTTTTGAAAGGATTAACTGAAGGGTTTTTTTTTTCCAGTATGTGTGGGAATTAATTTGGCTGAAATTTTAAGAGTCCACAGTCAAAGGGGCAACATGTCTGTGAACTAATGCAGTGGTAAGTCCTTGTAAGTGTGGGCCTGTGGCCTGTCAACAGTGCCAGGTAAAACACTGAAGTTTTAAGTGTTTAATCAGAGATAAGAAAGAATATAATGCAGCTTATACTAGTCAGGATGGGTTTTTAAAGAATAGGTTTTATCAAAACAAAACCATCAATTTTTCATCTCTTTACATATTTGATTGATAAGAATTTTACTGCTAACATAGGGGGTTTTGACTTCAGTGATGTATATAACTTGATAAAGCAGAGTCTGGCTTACTCTATACAATCATTTTTTGCACATATTTAACAGAGAAAGCACTGGTTAAATAATATATCTTAGAATGAGAAAAAGGGAGTCATCACCATGCAGATGGTGCCTAAATTTTTACTTTCCCCTTGATCTAAATTTATTACTTTCTGGCAATGTACAATGGAAAAAGAGATGGATTCAAACATCAGTTATGTAACTAATCTAATATTTCTTGACCAAATTTTATACAATAGCCATAAAAGACATTAGAAATGAGACTGCAATCATTTAGTATTTGGCTCTCAATGGACTTGTTGTACTACTTGTACTTCATGATATTTAAGAACTACTGAAAGTGTAGCAATCAAAAACTGTCTAATGATCAACCCATGACACTAACATAATTCATTATCTAACAGATGAAAGCTTGCCAGGCAACTGAGAGCACAGTTCAGTTCTCCAATATTTTTTTCATACTTCTTATGCCCAGAAACCTATGACTGTCTGTTTTCTACCTAGACTTCAGCAGGGAGCTCATTTCTTCATTTCTTTCCCTTTCTACATATAGTAGAAGTAATAAATTAACAGTGTAAAAAACCAGAATTTATCAAGAAGTCTTCACCTTTGTAGAAAAACGTTTCCAACTCAAGAAAATATGAAAGTGAAATACTGAGGGGAAGAAAATAAGAAAAATGAAAATAAAGAAAAGCAAGGAAGGTAGAAAGAAGGGTCCTGAGCCTTTTCTTCTGATGTCTAATTGTTCCGATAATTGTGATAGTATCTTCCACTATGATGTCCTTCTACCCAATCATAATAAACAATTTGATAGCTCTTTTCTTTTCCCACAGCCATTACAATAACTAACCTGTACTTCTAGCCATCTTAAAGTCTACAATATATACAAGAGAAGTGTTCACACTGTCTAAAACAGCTCAGATCACTGTAGTCAGCTAAGCATATTACAGTACTTTGAAAATATATTTGGGAAAGTGCTCCACAGGAGCTCCACAGGCTACTGGGTTGTTCTTATCACATTCTGAATTGCCACTCTGCCATCATAATCTGAAAAGTATTCCTGTAAAAAATACAGATAGAAGTCCAGGGAAGAAGCATCAACAGTTAATCTCCTCTACCTTCCTGTTCTTAAAAAAATGTTTGTCGCAAATAGAGAAAAACTATACATAGCATTTAAAAAAAACACTTTCACAAATCACAAATTGAAAGAAATATAAGGTGCTAAGTGCTAAAGACAATCATACATTTCATAAAAGAACATGTCTCTAGCTGATCTCTTTTGTAAGATTGAGAAAGGGAAACATCCAGTTGAGATTTTGATTACTATTCAGAATTTCATATTTCTTTTTTACTTTTCTCCCTTCTAAGCAGGAGGAAACTATAGGTGCCCTTGAGTAACCTTCCCTTTTCCTCTTCATACAATTTCCACATAAGAGTTGACCAAAATGGAATTTAACAGTCAAGGTAAGGATGTACATCAATTTATGTAACATTGTAATATTTTCCATACTATTCCCTACACAGCCCAAATATTATTCAGTTTTTTGACCTCTGATACATTTTAAGCAGATGTCTTCATTGAGCTGTCTACAGTGATGCCTAGATCTTTGTCCTGAGAGGCTATGTCTAATTCAGAGCCCCTCAGTACATAAAGAATACTGTAATTCACTCACTGCAGTGTGTGCTGTTTCCCACTTAGGGAGGATGAATTTCATCAGCCTCTGCTGAATTTATTTTTGTTTTATGTGTCAGGTTCTTATGGTGTTCTTCATAATTCTCCTTAGTCTTCCATAAGCCATATAAATTTTCACCACTGGCTAATACTTCCTCCTTGGTAAACTGCTTCCCACTTCTAGGTTTTTAGCAGCACCAGGTGCAGTGTATATTCTGGAGAAAACCAATTGTTAGCATTCTTCCAGACATTTCTTTTTTCTTTTTTTTGTTATTTACAGTAAGCCTCTGCCAGATAACATGAGGAAACAAAGAGATTTCCTTTGCATATTTATGTAATTACCCCCAAAAGATTTTTAAAATCCTCTGCAAAGTCTGAGGGATCCATGTTGAAATTTCATAGCCAAGACTATGTATTAATAGGGATTTCATTATGTATTCTACAAAAAATGGCATATATTTTAGTTCTAATCTTCTTATCCCTTATTTTTCATCCGCAAATCTCTTTGCATTGGGAATTCTACACTGCTCCGGTGCTTGGAGAACATCCTACTATTCTGAAGACAGTACTGGAATTTAAAAACAAGTTTTAAATATTTTGTCAGCTCTCATGCTGATGGAAAACTAATCAAAGAAAGAGAATCTGTTTACAAACCTTTAATTTTTTATTACATGTCTTTAAATTGAATTTTCTGAGGTTCCCTTTCTAATAACCATACATGGACCTAGGTTTTGTAATTTTCCTTACTAGTGAAGGAATCACTGACTTGACAACAGAAGAATAATTTGCAAGTCTTTGAATATTGAGTAATTTCTGCTGACATCAATAGAATGCAGGTATTTAGCTGTAAGATATCCTTTTGAAAACCAACAGACTTTAGCACCCTGTTACATTTGAAGTTAATGCAAATTGCTTATGCTCAATATGTTATCAAAACAGACAATTAATTTAACCAGAACTATGGATACTTATCACAGTGATTTCTGATGTTCTATATAGAAAATTAACTGGTATCAAGAAATATCTGGCCAACTTTGTAAAGCTTTCAAGATTTTTGTTTCATTTTGCTTTTCAGTCACATGGCAGCTTGTCTGAGGTTTGCTTTACTCTGTTAGTTTTTACTTGATGTAGTAACTTCTTTAGAGATTAAGATCAGGAATTAATCTGACGCTAGCAACAGTCTCAGAGATATTTCTATTGAAGTCATTTTGGTGACTGTATTAATTTAAGTCACATTTCATGCCAAAGGTGTTTCCCACAATGTTTTGCAAGCTCATGATGTGACACCTAAGGCAATTTTGCAGGAAAATTAGTCTGGTAGTCACAAGTCAGATCCTATGTCTGCATTTTTGTGCTGATGTTGGTTGTTGATTTGCATGCCGAAGTTCAAGTAAAATCTATGAATGTGAGACGTAAAGCAGCACTCACAGAATGCTCGTGGTAGCAGACACAAAATATATAAAGGCTACCTGTATGGGTGCTTCAAATGAGCAGTTTAGGAAAATGATCTTACGATTACTGGTCCATTACTACAATGGGTCTGAATTAATGACCTTTTTTTGGTCATTTTACAATTTCCTTGTTTCTGCTTCTGGCTTATATCTCTAGTGACCACATGGTCCAAGGAAGAGAAATATCTTTATAACTGAAAACCTGTTTCCTATATCCAAATTCAAGTGTGAACAGCACAGTCATATGATCAGCGTGGTACTATTCTCACAGATGAAGATTTGTTGAGGCTGTCAAGAAGCAATGTTAGTGCATGAAAGCTTTTCTATTAGATTAGAATACCAAATTCAGATTGTCAAAATGGCTGTATATTCCAATTTTTAAATTAATGTATTGTCACTTGAAATAGGAGACATTCACTGATCCCATGGTGTCTGGTTCTGCAATGAATGAAACTAGGGAGGGGAAAAGAGAAGCTGAATACATATAGCTCTGGCTTTTGCAGCTACAATGATTGGGCAAGAGTTGTGGGGAAGAGACACAGCACTCTTTTAATGAAGGGACCTCAACCTTTTGCTTTTGAAGAAAGATCCCCTTGACTGTTATTCTGCAAGTGACTACATCAACCCTGAATACATTTTCACAAGCATGAGAAAGATTTCTGTTCAACAGTAGCATCACCACTGTAGCTTGTTTCAAGTTGCTTTAAATATGTTCCATTTATGTGAAATGGCAATTTCTTTATGACGTTGAGAAATTGCAAAGTTAATCAGATCACTATAACTCAAGTAAATCTTTATGTTCATGTAAATATTCATATCTACATAGATTATAATGTTTAGAATCACATTAGGAACCGAAACCTGGAAAATTGGAATTTGCTATTACACTCCCGATGAAAGCTTAATTTCGGGCAGTTTATATTGCAGGTCAAATTATTTCTATTCTGAAGTTTTGTAGTTGACAACAGAAGTTCCCAGGAAGTATAAAGCCTCATCTCTATGTTAAATTAGTAAGGTACCTTTTGCATATAGTTTACTGATGTTTTTCTTAGTATTTGTCAATCTCTGTGCACACATTCAAATGACAGTAAGCACCAATTCAATTTTGAACGTGTTTGTTAGATTTTCATCTTAAATATAAGAAGCAGTGCTACATGTTTTGTACTAAGGTTTTGAGAGATAATCCATTGCCCTTGTGTAAAAATGTCACTTTAAACTATCAATAACTTTCAATTACAATACACAGGAAATTACTAATTAGGTGACTTTCTTAAATCATCTCAGTAAAATTCATAGTGAAAGTGAAAAAAACCCAAATCAATATACAGCTGTGAATAACTATCATGAAAGCTTAAGTACTCTCCAGATTCAAAAGGAACTCATTAATGTTTGGATAGCTCTACTGATGGATGGCGAATAGCTTATTATAGCTAGATAATGGCTATAACCCAGATATTATCTGAAATAGTTAAACCACACTTTATGTCTTTAGGAAGGATACTTCAGCTACTCGAATGAGCCAACATTGTTTATTCAAATGGGAATGTGTTCAGTAGCCAGGAAACAATGCAAGAGGATGAAGTGTTCTCTATTGGATTAGAATACCTAGATGAGAATGTCAAAATTGCTTTCTTTGCTGAATGTATATGTCTGTTCTTGATTTCATACATTGTTATGCGATGGGATTCACTCATTAATTTCCTGCTGTCCAACACCATAAAAAACTGCTAAAGCTAAAAAGGATAAAATTAGAAGAATTTTTCTTTTGGGTTCAATGTGGACTAAGCCTTTGGTAAGAGAACCTACTTGAACTCTGACTTCATGCCCACAGAAAACACAAACACCCTCTTCCTACCTAGTTAGATGAGCAATTTAATGCTTATGTTGCCACACTACATTTTAATGTACTTTACCACACTTAACCCTCAAAAAGATTTTCACAAATTACTTATTTCAAAAACCAAATAATATTATTTGTCTATACTGATCTCATAGATGAACTGAGCATAAATTTATATTATCTATAAATCAGTGTACAAAGATATACAATACCCTACATTACCTTCATGGATTTTCTTGAAGGGTTTTCTTGGGTATTAGCACAACAATAGGAAACCTGAAGGAATGACTGTTGCAAGGACAAGAATCTGCACACTCTGAAGCTACCCTGCTCCCGACTTTACAGCTTTTAACAGTTTTTAAAATGAAAAAAATACATCCCACTCTATAGCAGATAGAAAACTACACAGAGACTAAATCTAGGTGTTTCTGCAAGGAGGTAGATAGGAAGTCTAAAAAATAAAATAGATAAAGGAGACTTTGAAAGGAAATTAAAGAATTAAAAAGAGGCTATAAGAAAGGAGATACATACAGTTGAAAGGGAGAAGGCAAATTATTTATCTGAGATGCATTAAAAATTGGCTACAGTTTTTAATGGGTGAAATTATGGTAAATCCCAAGCAAGACTGCAGATTATGTCTTTTCAATTAGAAATACATTTTCTACAAGCTGGTAGTGCCAATGCAGACTTGGAATTCACTCATATTCTCTCCATTATCTTTGCTTTGAGAAAAAAAGCAAATTAAACATCACAATTAAACTGAGCAATTTTAAAAGATCTATATTGGTCAGAATACTGAATGCAATTCAGGAAAAGAGTCCTTTTCTGTCAGATACTGGACACAGCATTATACACTGAATAAAAATTTGAGCTATTCACTAGACATCTCTATTCCATTAGTAGTACAAGATTCTATTAAAGTTATACAAATGCCAGAAGATCCTTTGTGATGTTGTGGTGTTTAGACAGTTAAATAAAACACCAGTGCAGTACTCATTTATGCACACAAACATACATAAATACAGAGAAAAAGGATTCTAAACTAGCATTGTTGTATGCTTGTGTGTGTGTGCACATGCACACACATGCACCAGGTGTATGTAAAGGGAGGAAGAACATTAACAAAAGGACAACATCTCGTTTCAAGAAGAAGTGTTAATGTTCAAACCCTTAGATAAAATTACATTAAATAAATAAATACCCTGGCATATTTACAAGTTTGCATTTAGATAAAAGCCAAGGTCTGGTCAAAATATAAAAACTGATTTACCTATTAACTCTCTTCAGCCAGGAACAATTAGATACTAAACCAGTCATTCTAACACTTAAAAACTGACTACCTGCAGGTCAGAAGTTATTTATAAAATTCATACAGATGAAGTTGTTCCATGCTGCCTTTAGTTCTGTTGAAGAGTTCAGACAGAGAAAATAGAAATGTTCTTAGATTTCAGAAATAATTAAAAGCACTCCCTTTATTTCTCCTCCCTCACTTAATTCCAGTGAGAAGAAAATTCACTATATGAATATCAAAATGATTGATGCTAAAAAGCAAAAATATATAATAATTTTTACATGACCACAGTTGTACAAATCTCAATGAAATACAGAGAACTAGAACCTATTGTGGTTATGTAATTTATTCTTCCTGTTTACTCAATGTATTGGACAATGGTGTCATGGCACACTAAACAAACACAATACATTCTCACTCATTCTATTCCACACTGACTGTTGTCATGTTCTGAAGAACACTCAAAGACTGAGCTCGAGAGCAGTAGTTAAAAACGGCAACTGGCTGTCAGCGGTGTAGTTTGTCATTGTTCCACAGACAAAAGGCAGACTGTCACAATAAACAGCATTTATTCATTTCAGATTTGTGGCTTAGGGCTGAGGAAGGGGAGGTGTCATTCGCAGTAATTGTAAAACACATAAATAATAATAGTAGTCTGCAAATCATTTATCAAAGAAAACAGTGGGAGCTGGCAGTGATGGAGGCAAGAAAATGGATGCTTCCAGCACAACCTAATTTACAGCTCTTTTAAAAAACGACATTTTTTTTCTTTTATAACAGTAAAATGGAATGTTTTGTATTAACTGCTTACCTGGTGGGTAAGCAAGACAGAACAATTAAATCATAACTTTAATGACTTATTTTAAACAAACCGCTGAGTAGCTTTCTGAACATGATTACTCTCTACTCAGCTGCTGTCAATTTTATTAACCTAATTTCACTAATTAAAAACCATTTCATATTGATATTGGCATCACCTTCTCTGGCTTTTTTTTGCTTAAAAATGGCATCTTTTTCAAGAAACTATACTTTGTGAAAATGCTCTGGATTGGTATTTGAATAAAGAGGCTTCTTTAACTCAATGCTTGTGTCTGTTTTCTCAGGATGACTCTGAAATCCTAACAATAAAATTTTGTTAATAATTTTGTGGGCTGAAATTAAAAACAAACAAATTAATATTGTTGAGGTTGGCATTAATATTTATTTTTTATTTAAGTGCAACTTTTGAGGCAGCCATTATCATCCTTCTCTCTTGTAAGCTCCTGTCCTGATTTACAAGGCTGAAGTCCTAGGTCAGTGACACATTTTAACTGGATTATGACATTCCCCAGCCAACCCTCTGAGGATCTGCAAAAATCTGGGAAGAGGAGTGAGAAAAAAAGACACCGACAGCTGAAAAGGGGTTCCAAAAGGAAACTCCTTATTTCCTGCTGCTTGGTGAAAGTCCTGCTTCGTCTCATAACCACTCCTGCTGGTGTCCAGAACACCGATAACATTTACTAGAGAGCAATCTCTTCTTACATACCCAAAAAAAGACAGATGGATATGAGTTTTTCTCTGGCGAACCACACAATGTTCACCAGATGGAAACAATGCTCCCTATATAGTTTCTCAGGCATTTTTGCCTACAAATCCTTCCCTCCCAGCATGTCTCAAATCCTATCAGGAACAAGGGCATAAAAGGGCTAAGGAAAGGACAGGTATGTCGGAGAGACTGAACTTGCTTTTCAGAATGATTTCTTTCCTGAAAAATCTTACATAGTTTGTTGGAGAGAGGACAGAGTGAAAGAGATGACCTGGAATGAAAGAGTGGAGTGTCATATCAGTATTTCAACTAGGAAATTTTATCACAGATGTTGCTGCTTCAGGTATAGCAGAAAAGTAGAGCTCGGGAGCGGCAAAGATGTCTGGCAGTGCAAGGGTGGCTCACTGAAGAGTGGGTGCACAAGACCAAATCTAAGATAAGCTTTGGCATTCTTGTCTTAATAAGATAGGATCTTTCTTAACTGATTTTAAAATTGAAAAAGATGATAGGTTTGGGGAGTCAGGACATGAATTTATGAGAAAATGAGAAAACAAATGTAAGGCTTTACTTGTTTAGCATCTACAGCTACAAGAATCAACAAAAATAGTATGCTGAAAAACAAATGTTGAAAAACTAGCTGCTAACCATCTTACAGAAAAGATTACTAAAAATAGAAAAATAAATATTATAAGATTAAAATATTGTCTGAGCAGAAATGGCAAAATTTGGGACTAATTTAAAATAAATAAATAATTACAAAAGGAGGGGTTTATTCCTTTCAGAAGGGACACTTTCAGTCCAACATCAACTACACAGCTGTAATCTTCAGTTAAAGTGAGAAAACTTCAACTAATCTTATTGCTAAGAGCAACAAGCCATAACTTAAAAACTTTAAACCAGATTTTATTCAAAATTACTTTCTGTTAGAGCAGTTAGAAATCTAAGCATAACACTTCTATATTCAGAAAAAGTATATCTTGAAACAATGAAAATCTTGCTACTGATTTTGTAGAGGTTCTCTTGAACTTTTCCCCACCCGCTTCTACCCTTCTTCACAGAATGAAATACAAATATATGTGGGCACACAGTACTAACTCTTCTGGGTTTGGCATAGTCTTAAATGAGAAACAAAATATTGGTAACATGCCTCTCTCTTATGCAGAATACTAACGTCTTTAGCTTCCTTTTCTGCAAAATTTCCCTCTCCTCTTTTGTTACAAAAGCTTGGAATGCTATACTTGAAAAAACTGAACTTTGGGGTGCATTTTCTTGGTTAACTTTTGCCATATAAAGAATCTGAAAAATTCAAAGTTATTCTTCTGTAGTCCTCATAAAAGTCAGTCTGTTTTACTCAGGAATGAAAGCCTATATATTTGAATGTCTGATTTTATCCTGGGTTCAGTCAGGTGCATGGTGTTTGTCGCATCCTGTACAGCGTTACTCAGAGTGATGAACACATGCAATCATTAAAGAGTGATGATAACCTTCATTCTAATTGCATTAGTACACCAGCTCTCTCCAATGAAGGCAGATTTCCCATAACAGGAACAGCTCAGCACAAATGTAAATGGATCAACGGTGTCACTCATAAGCGATGATCACGGCCAGCGACCAACAGCGGACAATCACTCTGCAGTTAATGCATGTCACTACTGATTTGCAGGGAAATTTTTGAAACCAGAATTTGCATGGTCTATTTGAAACTTCCCTGAGCTGAATACCTGGCATTTAGCTTTCTAGTGGGAGTTGTGACAGTAGCACTGCTCGCAGCAAACTGCCACTGTCGTTTGTTCTGCTTCAGTGCTGTTTGACTGTCACAGCCTGTCATGTAGGAAGAAAGCACCGCATCTAACCCCCTGTGACAAGGTTTAATCACCCCTATTACTCCTATTGGCTGTTCAAGCCACCTTGGGGTGTGCAGCACACAGTTATAGATCTAAAAATTCCTCGCTTTATAAATGGAAAGGCTAAAATCTGGTCTGAATCGATCAATCTTCTAACACACAATTGAAAGGAAGTAGAAGGATTAGATAAATAATAGTAATGTAATGCTTGAGACATTTTTTTTCACTTTCATATCTTTTGCACCGTTAGGGGTACTAAATCATTTATTTTACCTCAGGATTACTTTTTAAATGCATTGCAGGTATTCAAATTCTGAATATTTTGTTATTTTTTTCTAAAATTTCTTGCCAGAATGTGGACACACAGAAGAGTGTGGGATCGATTTGGGATCGATTTTTTATGCCAAAATTAAGTGAAAAGGTAAATATTGTATCACAATGTATACCTGTCCAAATTTTAATGCTGGGCCAAAGGGCAAGGGGAGGAACACTTAGAAAAAGCTTTGTACAAAGGTAAAGTTAAGCTTAAATCGTCTTAATACAATTTGGCATTAATTAATTAAAATTTCATATATGCCTGATTTATCATTGCTGTTCCAAATGGAAAACTGTATTTTTGAGCTAGTTTAAGGAATGTACTTTATGAGACTGCAGTCCATATTATTTATACTTAAAGTCTGAAGGACACATGGGTCAGCAAGTATGACTGGCTCAGCTGGTTAGAGCATGGTGCTAATAACCCTCCCAGTCCTTTTGCTTACAGCTGGTTGTCCAGAAGCCCAGGTAACCTACACCAATCAAATTTTTATACATCAACAAATCTGTTTTCTTGAGCTGGTCTTATTAAATCCAAGGTCTATTTACTGAGACAAAAAAAAAATACTGCAATAAGAAAACATATTAACCCATTGTGAGTTTAGCTTTAGCAAGACAATCTAGTATTATGAACTTCTAATTACTCTATCAGGGTAATCTTAGACCTGATAAATGATGTTAGTGTGAGCCTTACAATGGGAGATTCTTATGCTTGAGAACATCATTAACACAGGTGTTATTTCAATTGACAAGTAATTGTAAATATCACATTTGTTTTGCAGAGACTGGGCAGGAAACGAGTACAGCCTGACAGAGCAGATAACTTGGTGGATCAATAATCTAGCACAAGGATTTATACCCTTACATCTCTGTTTTAACCCAGTTATGAAAATACATGAACAAGCACACATCCTGCAGAATCAGAATAAATATTCATGCTGCTTTCATCACATACCTGCAAAGGTTCCTGCAAATTAGGGATGAAATTATCTAAAAGACAAACAAAAAAACCCCTCACTGTCAGGTAGAACTGTCACTAGTCCTTTTTATTGTTATTAAAATGAACTACTTAATTTTAATTTCTACCTGGTATTTCAGGTGAAATAAAACACAGTCTTGAGCCAGAGCATTTTAAAACTTTCAAAGAGTTTGAGAATGAGTCAATGGGTGGAAAGTGCATTACATAAAGGTTTTCATTTTTCACAAAATCTCTATTTAATAGGAAGGTAGATTTTTTTTTTAAAATATAAACACACTTATCTGTGTTTCTTCTGGCCACCTTAGGGGGAAAAAAAACCCCAAAACCAAATTCCAGCTGTCGGTGAAGTTTCAGTGTTCCCTCGATTGTTTTCCTGAATGACCAAATGTAAAAGACCCTTTTCTGTGTAAAAGGAGTTTATAGTGCTTACAGCAAGCAGCTTGTGCCACTCACCCATGTACAGCTCTAACCTAAGTTCTCAACTCCTGTCTGATACTGTCAATTAGATTAACATTACCATGAGTCTTAGAGATTATCTGTTATTAAAGACAAAAAGTAATTTATGGTTTTTTTACATCCTTCAAACACCTGTGAAGCATCACCTAGAAATAACCAATTATTGCATCTATCCAGCTGCATACAGAGAGATGTGGGTTGCTGCAGCTAAGCCATCATCAGAAAGCTGTGTTTGCCTGGATTTATTTACAGTTTGCTGCAATGCCAGTTCACTGACTACAGGTTTATGCTACACATGTTTTCCTTCATACCTTCTGTCCTCTAATTTGACTGATGTTCTCTTCCCCCAGTTTGCTTTTCAGTTCTGAATGACAATAAATGACAGGTCACTGTACTTCCTTTCTGTACAGTACTTTCACCCTGGAAGTAAGTTCATGAAATGTGAATCCTGGGCTGCTGAGAAATCTGGTTTCCTGAATTGTCCACTCACACAGAATAGTTTCAACAATTTTAATTGTTTGGAAGGAATAAATGGTTTTGGTACTTTTTCTGCCTCAAGGTGTGGCATTAACAATAAAACAGATAAAAAATTATCTCAAACCATTAAATCCATATTTTCTTTTTAAAAATTAACCTACAATATATTCTAGGCAAAGATATTGATGTGACTCTTTGGATATGAATCATAATAGCAGATTTTCACATCAGGTATTTGATTCCATCTCTGAACTCTGAAGCCTCTGCAGTGTGAATGGCAGCAGGAAATGGCTTTCAAATTCTTCCTAACAGATGGAATAAAATCTGCCAGGTTATTAAATTACTACACAACTATTTTTAGTTTCCATTTCTAAATCCTTTTTCTTCTTTTGTCATATAATATGTCATTACTAATCAAATCTCTGAAGCATTACTATTTTGAAAACAGAAGCTTGAAATGGCAGTTTATTATTCTTTGCCCTGAATATTTTTGTTGCTGCTTTATTTTTCTTCTAGAATCATGCAGTATTTATACAGATCTGTGTACTAAAAAAATATAGAAATTAAGTCAAAACATCAGTTTATAGGACTTACAAGCTTTAAAATTATTTTAGTGATGAATAATTGCTGTGAATCCTTACCTAGACTGCAGTCTAAGAATAAAGAAAACTGATGAAAGCTAACAAGTAGAAATGGCCTATTAACTATGAAAACAAAGGCAAGTGTCTTGACTGTCTGGGGCAAAGCATATCAGAAATGAAACATACTTTATTTTTGATGAATTGTACTAAGGAAGAATAGGAAGCTACTCAACTGTTGAAAAAATTAAACCAATTGTTTCCTCCTGTGAACTCTGTCATAGTGACAGATTTTCTTAGTGTACAAAGAATCCTTTGAAGGCAAATTTGCTTGTAATTCAAGTGTTATGGGAAAAAAAATTGTCTCTTTGTTCAGGTGCTAACTGGAACACCCACCCTTTTCTTACATGAGGTCTATTATTACTGCTACACCTACACTACACTACAAAAGTGATGATAATAAAAAAAGGAAGCATTAAACATGGTTTGCAACTATTATCATAGCAAATATTGCAACACTGAAAGGAAGTCTATTAGTTGTAAAGTGATTAATTCAACTGGGAAATTCTGGTTTTACTTAAGGACAACAAACTCCAATTAACTGAAGAGTCAATCCTGCAACTTGCAAATTTTTCCTGTATCTGATTTTCAGTGCTGCATCAAGCAATAATCAGCCTCAGATTGAACACGAAAATGCAACTGAAAAAAAAAAAAAAAGCAGAACACACAGAGAGGTTTAGATTGGAGTGATAGAGTACAGCAGACCTGTGACATCTGGAAGATGTATTGATTTACATTACCACTGCAAAAGCAATGTAAAAGACTGAGAAAAGCCCCTATATTTTAGTTCAGTTCTATTGAATCTAACAAGTGTGATGAAATAGTTTTGGGGTTCTTTTGATACCAGTACCATGACAGAAGTTGCACTGCTACAAACAAATAAATGGATCAATGGATGAGGCTTCTAATTTCTCTCAATTAAGGCATGAAACCTGCCGAACTTTTTCCAGTCAGGCATGAAAACTATGAAATAACTTTACAGCATAATCTATAAGGTATGATTTCTTATAATAGTATTTCTGTGTGAAGTGCTATGCATTGTAAATTTTAACTACACGGGGTTTTCTACCTATATCATATGGCCAATGAAAGTGCAGAAAAGTATCAACGCTCATCACTTTTTTGAACATTCCCAACTGTTGGCAGTATCTTTGATTTTGTGCTTCATAGCAGAGGAATATAATGGGAGCTCTTTCACAATCCTGTATTTTTGTCTTCTTATTGACTTTGCTTCTGAAGATGAGCGAAAAAATGAAATAAAATTCAATTTTTTAAAAAGCATTAGTCCAAAAGATGAATTTGAAGGGCTCTATAAATGATCTGTCTTCTGAAAAGGTGTCAATAAGGAAGAATGGGAAGAAGAAAAAATGTGTTTTCTAAAAGTAAATGTGATAACAAAGCTTACACCAAATGCAAGGCTCCTAGGTAAGAGTAATTTTTCAAAGCCCTTTCTTTTCATCAGACAGAACTAGACTACAACTCAATGTAAGATATTAGGGAGCATTTGCTCCTCAGAACTGTATGTTTTCTGTTTATTTTAGGAAGGAATGATATCAAAATAGAGTCTTTCAAATCTCTCAGAAACAACCGTCTTCAAAGTTCATTTGCAATAGAAACCTAAACATAATATATTAAATAGAAAATGCCTCTTTTCTGTGATAGCCTTTGCAACTAAATAGTTTACTGGAGGAGCAATTAGGTATAGAAAAATTGTACATACTTTGAAATTTAAAATGTAATATTTTACAGTTATTGCAATATGATACTGAGTTGTTTAAATTACAGCATAATAATTCATTCCTGCAGCATTCAGTGGCACTAGGCCTTTGGCCTCTTGCCTAACAATACACTAGACAAGAATTATTACATTGTAATTCACACTCTGTCATGCCTTATTCCTTAATTAAAGCATAACCCTTCATGACATGACAAGCAATTTGACTGTTACCATAATAGATTATTATCCCACCTAACTTATTTTAGTTTTACAAACCATTCTCTACCATTCTCTTTTTTTTTTTTTTTTTTTTTTGGTACATGCACTGAGAATTATCAAAACAAATACACAGATGTTTCTTGATCTGTAAAGTGTGAAGGTTTAGGAAGAACAGCTAATAACACAAAGTTGTATTTTTTATTAGAACTATTGCTTGAGTAAACTTGGGCACTTTTTCTTTTCATAATTTTGCTTTGGGAATTAAATCCCACAAAATTTAGTAAAACTATTAAGATTCAAGTCTCAGATTAGGTGGCTGCCTATGTTTTATTCAGATTAGCTACATAAATGAAAAAGTTATACTGTTTTGGTGAATTCTAATGTGGTACTAAAACAGCACTGAGGCAGAGGTTACAATGTCTTTCAAATTCCAGACAAGGAATTTGCTAGTTTAATTTTGTAGCAATGCAGCTACCTACTCTGTGTTGAACATTATGTAATACTTAAAACATATTTTTCAGCTAAAAGTCTTTGAATCACTTTATTAGTAAGATCTCTCCCTTTTGGTGTTTCTTGAACGGAAACTTAGTAATATAGAAAAGGTCATCTGTTATTAAAACACATCTGATTATAACTAAGAATTGACTAGGTGAAATTCTACTTTTGTAAAAGTCAATTACAAAAGCCATTGACTTAAGCAAAACATTATTCCACGAGATGAAATGGAAAAATATGTCAACAGCTATGAAAACAAACTTTGATATTCCAGCTTGCATTCAAAATGTTTTAGTTAATATTACATATTTTGTTAATGTTGTCACATGGCCTTCACACGTGCAATGCAACACAGCCATTTGGCTTTGAATAATCCTTTGGTTTTGGCAACTACCCATTCCAAATTAAGATATGTAAACATGGAACTCTGAAGTTTTGTGTGCACAAAACCTTGAATTTTTTGAGAAGACATACAGGCAATGCATAAAACAAGCATACAAAACAATTTTGGCATGGAAATTACATATACCATACCTAATAGATGTCCTACTCAGTTTCATATAATATCAAGGTGCAATTTAATGAGATTCCACTGAACTCTGTATGTCTTCAAGGTGACTGGGCTGTCCCTGGAACTCTCTCTGCTATAACTATAAAATGTCTATGATGTGACTGTGATATAAGTGAAACAGCTGCAGTCTTTGATCATATGCTGGCAGTTTATGTACAGATGCAGAAAGTGTAATAAGGGTACACTTTATTAACTTGACTGATGTTCTGTTATTTTACTGCTTCCAAAAGCCAAAGGAGACTAGGCTCCACCATGTTACCCTGAGAATAATTTATCGTTGCAGCTATTTAAAATGAAATACCTGTCATTAATGTCTAATTGATTACCAAAAGCAAGAGGAATATATTGGTCTCAGTTGATATGACATTTGCTATGATCTTTAAAGCTGCTGTTATAGCTAGAACGATTATTTTGAATTAGCACAAAGTACACTTTAACTACAGTTTAAAACCAGTGACAACACTCTGCATGAATGCATATGTTTCCTGTTAATAACTATTTCTACATATATACAGTGTGGTGAAACTTACAGTGAGCTTTTACCATTTCTTACGCGTAAAAATACACAGATTCTGAAGGTGTGATAATAAAGTCAGACTTTGACATGCTAGTGGCTGTATGATGTTGTACAAAAGCATCTTTGTTCTCCTTAACAAATTAAAACCTATTGATTCTATCAAAATTTTTTAAACAATTCATCTTTCTCAAAGTAGGCTGATTAGAGAGGAAGTAATTTGCACTCTCTTTTGGCTACTTTGAGAAAGTTGAATTGTGTGTCCAGCAATTAGGAAAAAAAATTTACTTAAAACCTAGGTATTTTGCTTCTATGCATGCAACATCGAAATCACAATAATACTATAAATTATAGGCAAATATAAAAATTTGCAATGGGTTACTTTGGACAAAGAGTTATTTCACAAAGAAGATGAAATTGACATTACCATAGAAGATGTATTAATAGTTTTGCACTAATCCTAAGAGTATAAAGTTGTTCTAGATATAAACAGTATTTAGAATAGCCACTTTTCTAATAATTTATTTTTTACTTTCCATTTTTCTTTCTCTAGCCTCTATTTATATCTCTGCACTCTTAACTCCAAATTTAAGTTCCACTTTGTGCCTGTATTTTTATCGGAAGAAATAAAAAGGCCTGGACTCTTCAGTCATTCTGCACCCATACTCCCAGTTTGCCTCTTTCTGTAATCTTGCACAGAAAATACATTTTCAGAACCTTGCTGGGCACAAAAGGGATGTTGCAAAATTATTGTTCTGCTTTGATGGGACGGCTCTGTCTCCAGGACCTCCCTTATGTAATGCCTGCTTTAGTTTTCTTTTCAATCCCTTTCTCTATAGCCTTTATGCTGCAGATTGAGGGGTAAAACATCTCAGAAGTTAGAGAGCCTGGTGCCCAAAAAATGTATGTTTACATTTTTCCCATGGATCTCTTCATCTAGATACAAACAGCTAGATCTGTTTCTATTCCAGTTTTAAGCATATGTCAGTAAACATTTATACTTTAATCTTCTTCACTGTGGCTATTCACCAAGAAAGTGTAATTCCTCTAGCCCTCAAGCTTAACCCCTCTGATTAAACTTCTGGCTTATTTTTAGAATCCTAATAGATTCTGAAATATGTTCAATTTTTTCCCCACACCTTGAATGCTGCCCATTTCTAGAAATGAGGAGCGATAGCAGGTAAATTTAAAATACAGACATTGAAACGGAACAGATTTCTTTCATGAAAGTCTGATGCCTATGTCATAAGCTTCATTTTCACTGATGTTTGTTATAAGACACCAGAAAATAAAGTTATAAGTAAGTTGTAAACGAATTAAAGTATTCTAAGTTATCCAGTCAAAAAAGCATGATCAGAAAAGTTTTCTGAGACTGAATTTCTTCTTATTGTACCCTGGATTACTTTTCAAAACATAGATAAATCTTTATGTAGGCATATATTTGGCCTCCTTTCCATTTTTTTTTCCTTGGCTGCTTCTTTTACTTCCTAAATACCATTTGCACTGCAATTGCTCTGCCAAATATCTCTCTGATACATTTCAACACCCTTTATTCATCTCCATCTACCATGTTCTTATCAGTACCTTTTTGTGGACTTCAACTCAGTTGAGAATACTGGACTTTATTCAATAACTTCTTCTTAACTGACTCCAGAAAAATAGGCAGTTAAATTACTCACAAAGTTTATTATTAAAGTATTAAATTGAATCCTACAAAGAAATACTTGCTTTAAAAATACTACAAAATCTCTGATACTGTGTGGCAAAATTAAGAGAACATTTCCAGATAAGCCATTACTCACCCATTGAAATATCTCAGTTTAATACCACACAACTTGTGTTCAGAAAGTATATATCGCTATGCAGCAGTTTGTGATGTAAAGCATTGCTCACTGTGTTGATCATTGCTTATCAGGTGTTCTTGTTTTTTAATATTGAATATTGTGCCACTATTCAACTGTACATCACTTAACTAAAAATCTAATTTTCATAGTAAAACAAATCTTACATCTAAAATCTGGAGAGTTGACTCCTGTAGGTAGAGATGTTCCACAGTTCTGCAAGACCTCCCCCCACACTGCCCTCAGGAGAATATAGATATCTGAAAAAGAACTGTTCTTATGCTCATCTGTTCTCCTACCTTGTCTGATGAGTTGGCTGCAGAAAAGTGTATAAATGGAAAGCTCAATTAGTGCAATTTTTGTATCCTTGGATGTCAATCATTACTGTTGAGAGGTGGGACTTCCAGGATCTCTGTGCATTAATTAAGAGCTCATCCCAGAAGAGAAGTCATTACACCTAGGACCAGAAATAAGTTTTAATTAGAGTCTAGCAGACAGCGTGCCATCTACTTATGAAACTAGTTCTTTAGTTAAAAATGAACAGCTATGGGACATTATTAGTAGCAATGCAAAGGGCATAAATCCTGCTTGCCTTTCAGAACACACAAGTATTGTGCTCTAGGTCTGCCTGGAAAACCGGACAAGTTCTGTAACACCGTGAGGACACCGCTCGGGTTTCAGCCAGGCTGTATGAGTGCCAACACGGTTATCAGACCCTTGTGAAATTACAGATGCTGGGCTGATGTTGAAGTAAGGCTGTTACACAGCTGAAGTTGGGTTGTATTTCCCTCCCCCAGCTCAGGCCGTCTCTGACTGCATGTGCAATAGGCAGAGCAAGGCAAACTCGGCAGAGGGGGCGAGTGGGCGCGCTCAGTGCATCACAGCCATTCACCCACCGGGGCAATGCGCTGGCAGCTCTCGGCCGGCCCGAGACACACCAGGGCTCCAGAGAGTTTGGAAACCAGCTGGGCTGGCTGGTGTCAGCTGCCCGAGAGGTCTTTCCTTGTGGTATGACTTATCTGAGGACAATCAAATATTCTGCCTAGGACTCTCTAGGGAAATTAGGTGTAAATAATTGATTATATCATTTATGAATTAAAGGTAGGAAAACAAATTTTAAAAGCTGGTCTGGAAAGAAAAAACATGTCAGCTAACAACTCAAGCATGAAAAGGGGTAAAACTTAGAGAAGAATTAAGTCTACATTCCTGAGAACAAGGAAAACCTTGTTTGATATGGCTAAAATAAGAAATATGATGTCCTAATTAAAAAAAAACAAAAACAAAACCAAAACAGCACTCAGACTGATCTAGAAAGGATGAGATAAGACAAAAAATCAAGCTCCAATATGAAAATAAAGAAGAAAATACAGTCATAAAAATGCTCATAAAAATTCAGTGGTGAAAATATAGTTTCTTGAAGGACAAATGTTAACCTATACTTAAAATTATATAAATAATAATAATAATTTTAAAGGTTATTGCAAAGAAAAAGACCAGAATAGGAAGGCGTGTCAAAGGGAGAATAAGATTTACTATGCATCCAGGAATATTAGAACAAGTGTTATGACCTTCTTCATTGCTATTATATTTCATGATCTTTTAAAAAACTATCTGTAAACACATTTAAGAGACAGATATTTTTCTGAAAAACTTGTTTGAGACACACATGCTGTAAATTTCTAATCTAATCAATATACGTGAGGAGTAGTGAAAAACAGCGCCGAATTTAACAACAAAACAAGCTGTAGCTATTGCTGGGAGATTGTTTAAATTGTTTTATTCTAGATAACACTGACTGACGAAAGCAACGTTAGAGTGAGGGAGCAATCAGTCTTTTAAAGACATTCGGAAAAGTGTGGACAATATTCTACTGTTGTTCACAAAATTTATGTCAATGCCTTTAATAAATATTTTAATATATCATGCCCAAACACCTTCTTGTAAATTTTTGCAACCAAGAATTGTTTTCTACAGAATAGGCATGGAAACACTCTCCAGGATATACTGACTTGGATTATTACTTTATTTACTAGTAGATCTCTGCAGGCTGCTTCAGCTTATCACATATGCTGGCAGTACACACCAATACACTCTTAAGAATGCTAATACCAAAACTCCAAAGCTTGCTATTTAAAAGTTCCACTTTCATTCTGAAAAATAGAGTACATGCTACTGCTATGGATATATGCATATTACAAAATCCGCTATTTACTTCTCTGTAGGTCTAAGTTATTTTTCACATGATAACAGATTTCAGGAAAGGCCATGTTTAATATTGGCTGGCACCATAGACAGGTTTTTTTTAAAAGAAAAGAAAAAGGAATTTATCCAGGGCTTGTCACTTGTATTCTTTGAAGTAAAGTGCTGAGTCTTGCTATCTGGGGTTTCCTATAAGTAACATTTAACACATTTCTTGTCAGCTGCTTCTCTTGATTAAGAAGACAGAAGAGATAATAGATACACTAAACTCCAGAAGAAACAGAGAACCTTTGTTACAAAAGAACAATTATATCAATTTTTATAATGGTTTAATTTGTTGTTATTCACAAGGGACAATGCCAAGGGCTGAAGCAGAGGACTGCTAGCAAAGTACATATTGCATGTTAGCAGCATGGTGCCTTCTCAGTCCTTCATGTTTCCTAGCTGGCCTCTTCTGACCTCATACTCCAATGCGCTGTTTTGGAAGCCAGCCATAAAAGAGGCTAACTCAGACAATAAAAACTGGGTGATCTACTGAACTGTGACTGAGATTTGTGACCTGCCTTAAACTGAATCAGATTCAACTACAAGACTTCTTACAAGCAGCTCTCACCAAGAGCCTGGCAGAATGTCAACACAGTGGTACTAAATATTTGACACAAAACTTGCTGAGAACCACATGGTATCATGTACTGTCATGAAAGCAACTTAAAGCTGGATTAATTCATAGGGAAAGAATAATAAAAAATTGCAATTAGGAAATGTTTCTTATGGTGTTATATAGCAATTAAATTATATTGAACAGAAAATCAAAAAGAGGAACAATACTAAAATTATTTCAGGCACCCTCCTGGCCAACTTTAAACCCTTTATTGAATTTTGAAGGTTTGATGCCTCGTCCAAAATTTCCTCTGTGGCAACAAAGAAAGGGAAAGGCACTTTCAGATACTGAATCAGACTTAGAAAAGCTTCTATCTTTACACTTGTTGTCCTGGGACTTTTGAGCACCAAACTTCTTACTTGGACATGGTGGTATGTAGTTGTATTTACTTAATCTACATCCTACAGTTTGATTTTCCGAGGTGCCTAGTAAATAAATTTCAGTGCAGCATTGAACAGTTATCTGCACATTTAGATGCTATTGGAGATATGGGCAGGGATTTCCCAGCTTCTCTAACACCAACCAAATGCTGATGGGTAGTACTGTGCAGAGGCCCTTATTCCTATGGATCAGTACCTTTTCTGCTGCCTACCACAAAATTAATAATAGAAAAAAGTACAAATATTTTCCTATTTATACTGAATTGTATTTATTGTTTCTCATTTGGTTAATACTTTAGTCTTTTTGGGAAAAAATAATCATTTTATCCTGCTTCAACATTTTTATTTTTCTTTTCTCAAGAAGAGGCCAGAACAGTGAAAAAAAAATGGATTATTTTATCACTATAGATGTGTTCTTTCCTCCAGTTAAACTAATCTTTTAAGAAAATTTCTTAATCTCCTATAAAAAATAAACTTCAGTGTGTGATCAGAGCCAAGAAACCTGCAGCACACATACTTAGCTTTCAATCTAGAAACAGACTATGGGGTCGGAACTTGAGGACCATGGCTTATTCTTTGTTAACTGATGAAACATCTGATTATTCTTGAAAAATAATAAGAATCTGAAATTCAAGATGAATATCAATGTGCTCACACAAGGGGTGGAGATAAGCCAATAAATATTACATGTAGCTTTTAACCCCACATAACATTTCTTATCTTCAGTGTTTCTGCTGCAGTTGTAGTGACAACAGAAAAATATTTATGCAAGGACTATACAGAAGTGTGTAATAAGGCACTGGAAGACATAAAAGCATTAAGAAAAATGAATTAAAATTTAACTGAAATTTAGAAGTTGCAAAACAAGCAGAGAGCAATTTCTCCATGGCCAGCACTGTCTATAGATCAAGGCCTCTTCCCAAAATCCATCCATTTATCATACAGCATTGGAGTCACTTTGAAAAGGATTCCATTGTAGTCAGCAACACCCAAATTGCAAGTGGAAGTTATTAATCAGACAGCAGTACCACAATGTTTTCTACTGTCAAGACAACAACCACTGCTGACTAATGAACAAAGAAGAGTTTGTTTTAAATTAAGATACACCTGTATGTGATAACTTGGGTTTCAGCATTTTGCTGCCTCATTTTGGTACCAAATTAACCTTTTTATTTGTTAACTTTTTCTTAACTTTCCTTTTCTCAATTTCTGTGTTACTTTGCATGATAACATCAGAAAACAGACAAATTATATCAAAAAATTTCTTTTCTTCATTATTGATTGGGAAATTTTTTATTGTTTTTATTAAATTATTACATAGTTAAAAATTGAAAAAATTAAGAACATTATGGTCTTTTATTATTATATCATTATAATATAAAAAAATAATTTTGAGGGACAAAGGAGGCAATATTTTAAAAATACTCTGTATTCTTCAACTGGGCTGGCTGATATCATTACAGCTGGTTGGATAAAACTTTGCCAGAAAAAAAAATCATCACAAAATACAATACAGAAATTCCAAGAGTTAATAAGACAAGAGTAAAAAAAACTACTAATTGCAAAATTTCTGGCTGTCTGATGTCAGCTTGATTAACAGGTTTCTTTCACTATTTGGAATTTTATGATCAAAAAAGGTATTAAAACGATAACAAAAATCTCATAGAAAGGAAGGGATTAAGGCAGCATTGGAAAAATGATGCAAGAGATACAGAGAATGAAACATGGTTGTGTAGAAATAATTGAGGTTATATATGAAGTACCTGGGTTTGCCTAAATTTGAGAGACTAATATATTTTAAGTAGAATTGTGCTCACTTCTACAGTCATGCTGCCATGCTCACAGAATGGTTTAGGTTTGGAAGGGATGTGAAAGACCACCTAGTTCTAGCCATGGGCAGGGACACCTTGTTGGCACCTCTGCCATTTAGAGAAGGAAGTTATGATCTGGAATGTATTTGCAGAAACCTCCTGGATTGCTAATGCTCTCTTACACTGTCCCTTTAGCAGATATTGGGGTAGTTGAAGTGCCCCGTGAGAACCAAGCCTTCTGAACATAGGACTGCTCCTGTCTGTCTGTAAAGCACCTCATATGCATGGTCTTCCTGGTCAGGTGGCCTGTAGCAGATCCCCACTATAATGTCACCTGTCCCTGTGCTCCCTTTATCCTGACCTAGAAGCTTTTGTCTGACTCCTCGTTCATCCCCAGGCAGAGCTCCCTGAACTCCAGCTGGTCATTGACAGAGAGGGCAACACCACCACCTCCTGGTCTCCCATATTCATCCTTCCTAAAGAGCCTATATCCTTTCATTCCAACATTCCAGCCACAGAAGCCACCCCAACACATTTCTATGATGCCAGCAAGATCATATCCCTACAGGCACACAGATGTCTAAATCCTTATCTATTACCCATGCTACACACCCTTCCATAGGGGCATTTAAATTGTGCCCCCAGTGAAAGCAACTTAGAGGCTGGAGCAGCTGGAATTCCTTTGTGCTACTCTTCAGGTGCTCTCCTGCTGATCTGTGGTACCTGGGCAGGCTTCTGGGCATCTATTGCTGGCACTGGCATCAAACTATTAGGAGTGGAATGGATTAAAATTCCCTTTCCCTGGAAAGTTTCATTTAAAGTCTTCATCATCTTGACAAATGTATGAATGAAGATGCAGTTCTCTTCCTCTGATATATGGGCTCCATCAGCCCCCAGCAGACCAGGTATCTCAGAGTCCTACAGTATAACAAACCCCTGGCTGTGTCACCAGTCCTGTAACCATTTGTCAAATTCAGCAGAGTCAGCTAGCCCTTTCAAACCCCTTTCCTCTGACCAGCAGCAGTGGTGAAAAAAACTACCTGTGCACCAGATTCCCTTACTGCTGCTTCCAGGACTCTGTAATCCTGCCTGATACTCCTCAGACTGCTCCTGCCTGTATCACTGGTGCCCATGTGAAACAGCAGCAGTGGTCAGTAGCCAGGAAACAGTATAAGGCTTTACAGTCTCTCAGTGACATCCCTGCTCTGAGCTGCAGGGGAGCAGCACAGCTCTCTAGAGCCACTTTAGGTTGCCAAGTGGGTCCCTCTATAGCTCTGGTAAGAGTCACCTCCTATTTCCTGCCTGTACTGGTTGTTGCTCAGGGAGCAGGCTGGACTGCATTACTCAGCCTCAGCAGCTCTCCTGAGGTGAGGGCTCTTTCCTCTTCGGTTTGCAGAGCAGTGAACGGGTTCTGTAAGGGCACCTCAGGCTTCAAGGACATGTCTTTCTCCTGCTGATCCTTGCCATTGCAAACTTCCATTCTTATGTGTTACTGGCTCCCTTCCTACTGCGTGTGTGCTGTTGGGGGAAGTTTTCAGCTGTTTGGCTGCAGGTTCTGGGTTCACTGCAGACTGTACTTGGAAACAGCTATTTAACTCCTTCCCAGCTGCCCTGATGTTACATATCTTATCACCACCCCCTGCAGCTCAGCCACCTGCATGTTCCACTGACCTGGGCAAGAGAACCTATTGTGATCAACCTTTCCTGTACTTGTGATGTGTTTCTGCAGGGAATGGATAACACATGTCTTTATAGGGAGATACTCTTGGTAACTTTGATCTTTGTCACAAAAACTTACAGAAATGTGTCACTGAGACAAAAATCAAAATTTACAGTTGGGCTCACCAGGTTCACCCTATCAGCAAAGGGAGCAGTGTCCTAGTATTAGGACTAAGAACAGTAAAGTAAAAGAAGAAATGGTGGCATATTCTATCTGAAGGAAACGCTTGTAAAGTTTGTATAAAGGATGAATAAGGCAGTGATTGACACGAAACTGGAGCAAGAATTTGAGAGCATAGCTTCAGTCTGAAGTTAGGTCAACTGCTATATTCAGTCCTGCCAAAGTGTTGGTAAGGTTTGTTGCTTGAAATAGCAGCCTGCAAGACAGACCAGGGAAGAGACCACAGGTGCAGCTTGCCCCTGCACTGTCATAACAATAAATAAGGTTATCTGTCATGATCAAGCCATCTGGAGAAGTCCTTTTTGCTGTACTGAATAGATGTTATACATTTATTTAAGGTTACAAAGAGTGCTTAAAACAGCATTGATTTGCTAAGAAGTAGCCTGTGTCCTATAATTAAAGGCAGTATCACTGTAAATGTGCAGGCAAAAACAGTAGGAAGAATTTTAAGGGCATTTTGGTACTAATAATTTATAAATGGTGATACACAACTTCAAAAAACAGATGACTGTTCAAAATGCTCTATACTACAGCAGTCTAGTACTGAAAGGAGTGATCCAGCCATCAGTGTCTGTGTATTTATTCCTTTTCAGAGAAGTTATTTAAAACAGGGCAGTTCCATCATCATATATCAAAAAGCCATATTGTAAGAAAAATTATCTATCCTGAAAGTAGCAAATTCACAAAACCCAACAAAAAACGTCTATCTTTTTCTTGCTGGTAAGGTATACACTCAAGCTTTGCAACTAAGGAATGGGAATCCAGCTGATCATGGGATTATCTATGGGACAAAATAAATTACAGCTAAAAGCACAGGATCCGGATTGAGCTGTAGCCTTTCCCTACTCTCCCCACTCTGCTGTAGGACACAAAAGCTATGTTAAAGAGCAATTTTTTTCAGAAATCCTAATGATCGTTACAGTGCCTTTTCTACTGCTATTTCTTTTAATATAGTGCACCGCTGCCATACTCCCTGAACATCATAACAGGAAAATAAATGACAGGTATAATTTCTTTTCTGAGAAGCAGACAGGTAGACTGAGAAATATTATGTACTACACTGATAGTCTACAGCATGTGCAAGTGAAACCAGCACTGAAATTAATTTCAGTTCCTTTCCATGACCTCTCTGCCGACAGACTCAAATCCCCTCAACTTCACATCTATAGAATATGAGGGACCACAACATATTTTGTACTCTGAGAAAAATCTGCCTGTTATCTGTTTTCCACATTAAGTCCACTTCACTGCAAAAAGCTCCTGTATCAGCATTTCTGTCTACAATCATAAGGTTGCTGCAGCCTCAACTTTAAACCTAAAAAAAGTAGCTCTTTCTCTCTATGGCTATCTGTCCTTTCCCCAATAAACTTGGTACATTTCTCTGCAGCACTACCTTTTTGTGGGCTGCAACATATGTGGCTTAATAACATAGCACTAGAATGCAATTTTTAGCCTACCCTTGCCTGTTCTGCTTCACAAAATAAAGGTGACTGCTGCCTACCTTCAATGACCCTCAACGGCAAAAAGAGCACCTTGTCAAAGATCATTTTCCAACAGATGAGCAAACCTACAAAACAAATATAAGATCTTCAAGCATAAACAACCCCTTAGATTTAAGCATGCAGTTTAACACAGCTTAACTTACCAAAGGCATGAAAGCCAAAAAGCTCCCTGACTTCACAATCAGGAAGCAGATAAAGCAAGGCTACCACAGCTTTTCTGTGTTACTGTTTAGCACCTCTGAATCAATTCACTAGCTGTTGAAGCACTGCCTAAACAACAGTAAAGCAGAGAAGAGCAGCAAATTAGCACTTCCCCACTTGGGTGGGCTGGCTGGCTGATACTTTAAGGGGAGGAAAGTAAAGGCCTCATTAAAGTTGCTTTTCTTCACTAAGAAAAGCAAGTCAGGGTAGGGTAACATCCTTAGAATCTTTGCCCATAGGAGAAGGAAAAAAAAACCCACCAGACTTTGCAATAGGACTGTTTACTGCAATGTAATGATCCCTTTCTGGATCACTGGGATGTTGGGGAAGATGTGAGTATCTTCTTCTGATGCTCACCAGCTGATGCAACTTGATGAAAGAATGAGCCTGCACCTGGGAGATTTCTTTCTAAGCTGCAATCTTATTCAGGTTTTCAGGTCTCTTTGCACCCCTGGGAGCCTATACCTCTCTCCCTTTGTTGGCCACATCCATCTCTCACGAATCCTCTTACTGGAATCTATGCAAATTCTACCCTTTTTCTCTATTTTACTTTTTGTTTAGTTTTGTTGGTTTTATTTTTTTTTTTTT
>VXAC01007657.1:114487-188390 GCA_013399225.1 Rhipidura dahli | reverse complement strand
TTTTGGTGGGGTGTTTATTTTTGTTTGGTTGTCAGGTTTTTTGTTTGTTTTGGGTTTTTTTTGGTAGTTTTTTTTTGTTTTGTTTTGTTGTTTACCCGTTATCACCTGAATATTGAAACTGAGGAAAAATTACTAATTTTCATAATGTGTAGTTGTACATGCCACTTTTACTGACCACCTTTATAATTAGTCTAGTCAATGCTGTTTAAATCCCCTTCAATTTTAAAAAAATATCTTAATTGAAATACTTTACTAGAATTAAGTTGAGGTTGAGTTTTTACATCCCTCCTCATTTGCTTGAACTGAGCACTGAAGGAACTTTAAGACATTGGCATACAGCTTTCCAGCAGTACTGTGTTCTTCTCCGGCTGCAGAAGTATCCTTTAGCAAAACACAACATATTCCCTGTCCCCAGCAATGGTAGAAACCTGAAACATTTGATTGTTGCTACTATCATCTACTCATCAACATTAGTGACACAGACTTTGGCAGTAGTATTTCATTGGCAAACTTTTAGCAAACTTAGTGCTTTTAAAATATGTTTTTAAAATTGCTTCTAATAATAAATATGCTTCTTTACTTCCTATTATTGATAAACATGGTCACAGCCCAAAGTCAGAGTGGTGCTTTGTTAACTGTATGTCTTTGAAGCATCAGCACTTAGTGGGAAATATTCTTCTGAAGGCTTGGAAAAGCAGAAAAAATTGTCATCAACCTAACTTTGCAAAAGTGATGAAGTTGAACCTGGAAGTCATTTTTATAGTGGTAACCCAGTTGTTGACAGTCAAGTACCACACTTCTGGTTCAGAGGCTACTCCAGCTTTATGAGTCATGATTAAGGACCACATCACTACAATTGCTGTTGCAAAGCAGTCATGTGGATAGAAGATATTCACCAGAAAGTCAGTGTTTCTTTTCTCTATGTTTCTGTATAGACCTCTGTGTCTAGACAATGTAGTAAAACATCTGTAAATGTCATTTATACTTCAGACTTAAAGTAAAGGAGTCTGAACAATGATGGTGAAACTGTCCTTTTAGGCAAGAAATGATCTGCAAAAGTATCTCCCTCTCAGCATTAGAGACAAATTTGTAAACTGTCTTATAAGAAAATTGAAATAAAAATAGCCTTATAGGGTGGTGTTCAGTCTGACTAAAGGGGCATCCTTGTGTACCATAAGAGTAATACAACATTCAGCTTTCTATTGGAATCCATTAAAGGTGTAAATCAGTAGTAAAATAAAGAAACTATCTCTGGTTGCCTATGCCCTGTGGCTTGTAGCAAGCGTGATAATGTTTTTCTGTGTGCATGACACCGCTTCTGCTTACTGTATGTAACTAAGGAAAGTGTTAACCATACTAAACTTTCTGTTGATAATTCTAACAGGCTGGCTTGATTTCTACTTTAAAGTATCTGTGCACATATTTGTTATTACACTTCTCTTATTCAATCATTATCTAAGTCAACAGAGCGATCTTCATCAAGACAGCTTGTATTTATCACACTTCATGTACTTAAATTGTATGTCACCCTGTTAAGTCCAAGGAAATTCTTGATTGATTCTGAAGTCAACCATATGGTTATCTAGCAAGTCAGCAGAAACCAAATTCAGTACCAAAATCACTTTTATGTAATTATTTTTAACAAGTATTGTTTTAATGCCCATTTTCTGTAGTCTTTGGCTGGGTTAAAATGGCTATGGAAATTTAGTGGTCACCATTTGTAATAAAGCCCATAGTGTGTGAACAAGGACACAAATCTCAAAATAGTTCAGAGAGCTTGTTTTCTGATAGCTAGATGGAAATAAAACATGATTATGACATTATGTAATTCTGTATCTTTTTTTGAAACTCTAAGAAGTGAAGCCAAGCTGTTCCTTATGTGCTGCCCCTTTCCACCAGAATTAGGATAAGGGAAAAAAATAAGCCTAATATTTTTCACAACAACACCTAACCACTTTCAGTCACCTTTTTCTTTTGGAGGAACAGGACAAGCTCAAACCAAAGTAAAAATTTAAAAAAAAAAATTCAAGGACTATTACTGCAGTTGTAAAAGCAAACTGAGAAATGAGATTTTTCTTTCTTGGGTACCTGCATTTTGATATATTCCATATTTGCATGATGCTATACTGCTTTTCCCAAAGCTCTTCTGCCTCACTGAGCAAGGAATGTGCTCTGGGCATGAATGGGGATCACTGAGTGCAGGGTGCTGTTAGTCATTAGACCCCTCTCAGATTTCTCACAGAATTTGCAAAATGTATAATAAAGAAAGCAGATGCTATCAGAAGGACTTTTCAATTTATTAAAGTTTTGCTGTGTAGAAATGTACTCTAGATCCTACCAGAGACTTCCTACAGGGTACTGCACATCCTCTAAAATGTATTTATCAAAGTTGATACCAAGTGGTGTATTCCCTGTTTCTGAGTCAGTGGAGCTGGCTTGAAATTTTAGTTGTCCATTTAAAGAATGATGAAGATTCACAACTTCAAACATTTCCATGGTTGTAGTATTAATCTGTGTCATAAACACAGAAAGAACTATATGATTCTGATTTTCTGCACACACAGGGCTCAGCATCTTTACTTGTGTACTCAGATCACTGGATTCTTTTACTTTAGTCCCTATGCTTGTTTGACACAGAATTTTAGGCATAGCCTGGAAACAATACAGCTTCCTGGACTTCTGACTCTTGCTGAAGTTTTTAACTCCAAGCTAGGCACTCAAAATTCTCAAATGAGTATTTTTATCTGTGAAGTAGCTAAAAGGGAAGCTGCTACTTTTCGCTAGCTTGCATATGGACAGACAAGACTGACCTGTAGATCAAGATGGAGTGTTTGTGTTGCCAGCCAAAGAGCACAGGAGCATGAAATGTCAAGCTCTTATGAGGCCAGTTTCCTGTGCAATGTCATCAGAATCACAGTAATAGTGACAACAGCACATTCATAAAGCCATAGTGGACCTGAGAACTTTTAAGCACTGCACTTTCTGGAGTAAGTGTGAACAATCTATACTAGGATTCCTTCTAAATCACTCATTTTGCTCCTGAGTCTTGGACCCAGCCCCATCCATCTGCTCTGGTTCCTATGACAATTATAGATAATTATCTACAGCACCACAGGTGGGGTTTAAAATGAAATGGATATTAATTAGTGAAACTCATACAAAAGTGGTAAGGATCACACAAAAGCTCACAGGGTAACAACTATGTAGTCTAAAATGCCTTGGACCACTCCTGTGCCAGGGTGATTGAAAAAGCTGTTTGGTCATCCCAGCCTGCTTCTGTGGTCTGAATAAGGGATGATCTGGAAAATAGAAGGAATCATGTAGCTGAAGATTGTAGCATGTGATATATAAAAACCACCTAGCTGAAATTTACATGGACAAATTTAATTCTAGTATTTCTAAATCCTGATCACTTGATTTTGGAACTTTGAAATTTTGTCATTTTAGCTGTTCTCACTCTGCTGAAAACTGTACATAGTCCTACATGCTCCAGCTCTCACTAAACCTATGGAAGAAAGAAAAAAGAAGAAATCCCCTACCCTTCCTATGTTCAGAAAAGCTGCACAAGAACAAACAAATAAAAATAAAATTTAAAAAACCCCAAAAAACTCTTTTTTAAAAAAAACTTTGAGAACTGGCAGTGGTGCTTTATCAAACAGGATTTTAGTCACTAGTCAGTGTTGTTCAAACCTATTATATGTCAGGTCCCACTTGAGATGACACGCTTATTGAGTTGTAGAGCAGCTGGGTGGCATCACCAAATAAAACTGGATATCATGCAGATTTGAGAGTATTTTGATGGTCAAAATTCTGATACATTATTTTTAAAAGAGACATAACACTTCAGGGCTTTGGAACCAACTTGTTAAATTGGCTAAAAATTAATAAGAAATCAGAGTTCTGTCAGGTTTCTCAGCTTGCTCTGCATACCACCAGGATATCAAGGCATGATGAACATATGTAATACTGCCCTTGCAAAGGAGAGTTCAAAATACATTGGACAGCACTGCTTATATTCAATGCTCACCCTGCAGAGGGGTTTTCATATTGGATGCTGTCTCGGTTTGAGACAAATTTTGGAGGAAATGTCCTGAAATGGACATCTCCTCTAAAGAAAAGGCAGGTTTTGACACTCCCTCCTCCACTGATACAAAAGGAATTTTCTTGAATGAAAGTGAAAAAACCTATTTTTTTAACAAAGTGCCCGCAGGGTACGGGAAAAAAAAGAAAAAGAATAAATGCAAAGGTATTAAACCTCCTTGGTGTGGAGGAAGCTGGTGGATTCAGAGTTCACTCTGTAGCTGGCTCGGCCCCTCCTGAGGTCTGAGGCTGGGATGTGGTGTCCCCATGCCTCCCTGCCAGTCCATGGGGTCCAATGATCTGATTCTCAGATCACAGCTGGGCCCAACAGCTCCAGAAGAAGAAGTTGTTAAGGGAGGATTTTGGAATGCCAGTATGCTGTCCTGGAACAATTCCTTGCCTCAGCCAACAGGCTGGCTAAAAACAGGGATCCACTTGGCTCTGAAGCGGTGAGAACGTGGTGAGTGTGTGTGAACTTGAACGCAAACCATGCTGAGGAATTTTCATGGCTTCCTCCCACCTTTCCTCAGGCCCAGCCTAAAGTTGTGGGACCCATTTCTGGGCATAAAGCAGACAATGGGGGAATAGAGTATCATCATAAAATCAGCCCAAGACAGATGTTCTGGCTGCATAAGCTGTCATGAAAACAGGAGGTCATGTACTGACATTTCATTAAGGATTCTGACTCTAATAATATTTAATCTGCAAATAAATGTATTTAATTTATCAAAGGCCAGATTTATTTACCAAAACACCATTTTGATAGCTGTTATAAATCCTTTTCTTTAAGTATGTTCAGTCACTTTTGCAAGAATAACTACTGTCCACCTCATTTCTAAGTGATATCCACAGCAGGACAATCTCTTGTACAGTGGAAGCTAAGTTGATACTCTTCTTGCCTTTTGTAATTATTTGAGGTTTCTTAGGTTGTGCTGAGAAAAACTACAAGGATATTCAGTGCAGAATGTGACAAGATGGAAAGGTACAGAATCAAAGACTTGCCTGCAGGCATCAATGCCCCTTGTTACAGAAGTTCTTTTTACTTGCACAATTAGGATACTTGTTTGAGCCTGATAAGATTTCAGTGTATATCACAGTATTTCTATTTTATATTTATACCCAGTGACAGCACTATTAATATGGAATGCACAGGACTATTTGGTTCATGTCCTAATATGAATAAGTTTGTTGATGTCTCTTGTGATAAACGGTTGTGCATTAAAATTTTCCCCTTAAAAAGGGGAAATATATATAGTTATAGTAATAAGAGAAGACATTGCTAGGATCTCATGGAGTAGAAAGCATGTTATTTTAAGTGTCCTCTGAAGAAAAAATCATTTTAAGGTGGAAAGGGATGAGAGTGATAACACTGAACATTGAACAGATTCACATTAAGTTTAGACTTTCTTACCTTTACAAAGCATTACATTTGCCTACAAAAAAATAAGACTTTTTTCTACATATAGTAGTTTTCAGTTATCTTAAAATTCATATTCTAGTAGCATGTTCAAAAAAAGAACATAACTGACACTAAGTTTCTGTTAAAAGAATTCTGTCAAGGTAAAGAAGAAAGAAAACTAAAGGAGCTGTACATCACTGGTATGTGGTGTAATTAGCTGTGGCAGGTCTTTAATTGTCATAGACAAGATGACAGAAGCTACTTATATCAGTTTTGTGGACCATTTATATACCAAAGTCATTATGACCCTTGAGCTCGTTTAAAAAATATATCGATTTCATTATGAATTCTCAATTTTTAGGCAGAAAGCATATCCTAAAGCAATTTTGACCAAAATCTGTGATGCGTAAGTGAACTAAAGCTACCTACAAGAAAGCTGAGAAATCCCTTTAGGAGAGGAAACGCTACACTAAATTAGAATAAGCTATGAAGGTACCTGTTTTTTGCTTCTCTGTGTGCAGGAGCTGCGACGGGAAAAGGGGGATTTCTGCTATTAAAAAAAAAGTGGTTCAAAAAGTAACTGGGAGCGGGAAAATGTTAAAGGAACTTATTATTTTTACTGTCTGAAAGTTGCCCAAAATTGTTACGTTTCCAGGGAATGAATTCATGCACCTGGGCTCAAATCTTTGGAAAGATGCAGTAAAAGCAACGTGTGAATATTAGAGGATGTCTACTAAAGATTCCTGAAGTTTCAAAGATTTTTAATTCTGCTGACGTAGCTCGTATGTACAACATGTAGCTTTCTATTAAGGCCCAGGATGCACACAAGAGACAAGCATAACACGAAGAAGATGAGCGATTTTCTTTGAACCTCAGAGACTGGGATGCAGAAAAGAAACCAGTGTTGGCAGTGAGAATGGGATGATGCCAGGGAAAGGGATGATCCAAATGCCACTATCCTTTCTGGGCTACACACAGCTTCAATGGGAAACAAACTCTTGAAAAACAGATTCTACTATGGAAGAAAACAGAGGTGTGAACAAAAGTTCACACTTTGTGAAAAACTATGGAGGAACCAGAAACCAAGAAGCTGTAACTCCTGCAGATTTCAGAGATAGGATCTTTTATTGAGATAAAATCTTCATTATCTAAGGGGAGAATCTGAAAGCAATGCCACACACAGGGTGAATGTTCCAGAGTCTTTTGATCTGTCTTTTAGGCACTTTTACAAAGAAAACGTTGATAGGCTCTTGATGTTCTAGCCGAAGATGTTACCACAACCTCTGAAATAATGAAAACAATTTTATAATCTATAGTTTACAGAGATAAAAGCCATACAGCTTTTCAGTAATATATTTGCACATACACTTACTTCTCAGATTGTTCTTCTGCTTCTTAGATGTGATCCAGCAAGATAACCAACTAAATAATTATAAGAATGCTGGTGCCTGCATAAATTCCTATTTACTTAGAAGTCAGCAGGCAACCTCCAAATTCAAATTTACGCATCTCTGAACACATGATGTGTGTTGAGGGATCAGAATCAAATTAAAGCTCTAAGTCACAGTATCAGAAATTGCTATACAAGCCAAGGCTGTTTATCCACTAAAGTTAGGAAAGATGTATGTTAATAATCCAAAACTGAAAGAAACACTGAAAAAAACAGATTTTGTTTTTTGGGAAAAACATATTTTACATAATGTTGTATTATTTGCTGATGGAAACCTACTTATTCTGTAATGCTGATGTTTATACAGTGGTTTTATACTTCTACAGTTGTCTTTTTTAGAGGCTTTAAATGAATAAAATAGTCTTTGCTACTACAGTACAGTAAAAGCTCCCTAAATCATTATAGCCCTCAGAGAAATACGATAGAAAAAGTGGTTATGCAATTTCTGTTTTGCTTACAGTATAATTAAAGTAAATATTGTAGTTGTTACAGTAGTACACCTTTTATAATTCCATAGCTGAAGTGAGATATTGGATAAATTATATCTATCTAGTGCACTGACTGGAGACATTATTTACTTTTACAGGCTATTGATTACCTTATAATTCACAAAAGAAGCAAAACCACAAACTAGCTTGCATAGGACATCAATAAAGACTCCAAATAAACAATATGGCCACGTACAGGTTCAGCAGGTACTTCTTTCATACAATACTATTAATGCATATTTACAAATCCATATGCAAACCACTGAATTTTTAAAATAGCATTTTCATGTCAATCCATGTCTGTTTTTCAGTTTTAAACTGACTATATAACTTCTCCCTTAATGCACTTCTTTGTATGTGTTTTTAACAACAAAAAATAATTTTGTACTTACTCGTGTCAGAAAAATAACTTTAAAAATCTTCAGTTTGCTTTTTCTGAAACTACTTTATCTCTGCAGTGCACACAAACCTGATTATTTTTCAATTAAGTGAACATGTCCTTAGCATGAAACAACTACATGACTGCAGTGAAATGACTCATATTTTCAGAGACAAACCAAAGCATGAAGGTTTTCATTGTCTGGCAATAACTTACAGAGCACTTGCCATTGATAGTTCATGATTCTAAGAGTTATCAAACTAGAATAAAGAGAAGGCTGCAGTATTTCCTGGTCCTGGGGAATGAATGAAAAAAACAAATTGATACAGCACTTGTAGGCCATTAAACAATAAAAAGCTTAAAAATCCACCTGGTAAACGAAAAAAGTGAGATGTTTCATGGAAGATCTCTTATAGTATTCAACTGAATTTTCCTGAAAATGAAAATGCCAGCTGTTCTTTGCATTGCAGAGAGGGGGAAAAAAAGTCGATAAAAAAAGAATCATCAATCTTTTTTCACTTTCCCCATAGAAATTTTTTCTTATACTAAAATTTAATGCTTCTTATTAAAATCTTCAATTGTCGCATCTTGTGAAAATAGAAATAGAATATTTCCCATATTGTTCCCCTTTAGAACAAATGAAGATATTAAAATTTAGTAGACAAAATGTTTATTTGCTTTTTAGAAATTCTAGATGATGAGCATAACTATGTTTATTTTGAATAGGTGCTATTGAACAATTAAAAAAGGTATTTCTGCCTCTGAATTTCTGAATCAAAACCATAAGAAAATATCAACTTTGAAATATCATTTTCCATCTACCATTTCTACCAACACTGTGGTCATCACTTCCTTCTGTGGACCATACCAGTAAACTTTCCCACTTATAGTAAAGCAAATGGATTTTCTATTCACAAAATATTCAACAACAGATGTCTCAAGAGAAATTGCACAGTCTTCTGCAGTTCTTTTCTTTGAACTTAACCAGAAAAGGTTGTAGTCCAAGGAGTTATGTTCCAGGTCCTTGACAACTGACTGGAAATTTTTTTATCTTTTTCTTTTTAAAGAATGTCAAGGAGTCTCATGTGTCTAAAAATGAGTTTTAGTTTGATCCAGGTGCTTATAAATCTTAATTAATTTTAATTCATTTTATGATTTTTCTCTGCATTTACTAATTAGGAGAAGTATAATAAACAAGATTTTATTTATGTATTTATAGCCTACCTTTCTTTTTCATGGCCATCAGCCTACATAGGGTTGCAGCAGTACAATCAGTAAATTCAAAGCTAGGATATCAGTTGTGCATTACAGAAGTTTCTGAACAGCATCTCTGACACTTGTATAGCACTAAGTACATCCAGCTACTTTGTTCCAGCCTGTGCAAATGCCAAGCTGTCTCTCTTGAAATTTTTCTTCCTCTTTTGTTATGGTTTTCTGAGAAAGATTTACCTCGTCAGGACAGAGGGACAACAAAAATACTGCAAAACACTGCACAAACGTAGTTCCTACTGAAACACATGGATCTCCAAATATGAGCAATTTTAGAGCTCTCTTTAAAAGATTCTGAAGAAACAAGATTTTCATTTATCCCTATCTTATTTAAATAACCACCTGGATGTAGTATCATTGCCATTCTGAACATGTAAATTCATTTCATGCATCCCAACCCTCTTACTAAGCACTAAAACCATGCCACGCATTTTCTGGCTGAGCATGTATCTGACACTTGGCACCCTCCAGGACTCCTTATATGTAATCTATTCACGTGTCCATTTTATGCCTCCCCAAAATCTTAGCACTATTTCTGTTTTAAAAATATTCTTTGTAACTCCTCTGAGATAAAAACTGCTTCTGTGGCCAGGGAGCAACCCAGATAAAACTTTCCTTAAAGTGTCAGTTGAGTTCCACAGGCTTGGCAATGTTTTCACATACTACCCTCTCCTGCATTCTGACCTAAAATTTCATCTTTACCACTAGAAGCTTTAAAAGTTACTCTCCAAAGTTAAGCTATTACATACCCTCAAACTTCACTGTATTACAGGGATGTCAATATGCAAGATTACTTACTAACAAGTAGCATTCCCTGATTGTTCAAGAAGGGGAAGCATGAAATGCAATTTTGATAGCGACAGCTGTACCTATGAAGGAGAAAATTCAGCACTGCAAAAATGAATCTACATCATTCATTACCGTATTACATCTCTCATAAAATTCTTCTAAGGAAGGCTGATATGAATCCTGCTTCCAAGAATGGAAGAGCTGTGGGGTGAGAACATTGGAACACTATCCTATAAGATGCTCCCAACCTTCTGCAAGTTACAGAAGGCTTTTTGAACCATAGAAAATTTGTGTATCTAAAGCAATCCATGGCAAGTTGTTCCACATAATATACAACCAATCTGCTATATTATACTAGCTAATATACTATACTTTTGTAATTTGCATTTGTATCTGGGAAAAAAGTTCCGTTCTGCAGAACTGTATCCATGTATACAGATAGTTATAAACTGCAAACAGCACACTGGACCAGGCTGATGTAGGCAGTCATAGAAACACTTCAGTTTAGATTAAGATACCTTAAATTAGCCTGAGGAAATCTATGCCAGAAGCCATTATGAAAAGAAAACACTTTCTAGTTCACCTCTGATCTTCATTCTTCCACATACCATAAAGCCAAAAGCAGTAAATGGATGGCATAACTATTCAGTCAGCTATTATCTGTTAGATTTTTTTTAACCTCAATGGCTTCTGAAGAATTAGCAGATATTTTCATAATGCCAGACATTTTCATAATGAAATATATAAAAAGAAAAAAAAAATCCAGACTATCTGAGCTCTTCTTGCCTTTCTCTTTTACACTGCATAAGATTTTTGTTAATTCCTCTTAGAAAAGTGACGTTCTATTGAATGTCATTCATGGTGCTTGACCATAGGCTGAATACTGAAAGCAGTTCATGCACACCAGAGATAATGTTCTATGCTGCAAACTATAAAACTTTAACACCCCACTGCTCCAAATAAAAGCAAATAGCAGACCCTTTGAATAAAAGTGAATTTACCAGTTGCTGGAGAAGCCAAGAGACACATACTAGAAAATACCTGAGAATGTATTCTTGGTTTTTAGACAGTACTACCTTTCTTATTAAGAGGTGGAGAGAAATGTTGGCAGAGAATATTCTACTAGCAGATGGCACTTAAGTTGGAATTAAATACTGCAACAGTATCCCATTTGGACACTATTCAAGAATGAATGCTTCCACGCAAGAAATTAGTAAACCAGGACTTCTCAGGCCGGAAAAGAGATGGCTGAGTGGGAATGTGATAGAAGTTCATAGACATGAATAGAAATTAATTGTCCAATGTCTTCTATACAAAAAAAAAAAAAATAGCTTGTAGGTGAGGTTAGTAAATGCAAAACAGGCATATCTGCTTCTGGAAAGATGTAAATTCTCTCATGGTCCAATATTAGAAAAAGGATAGATTTTTCAGAAAATGAGACACTCAGTGGAACATAACCAAAATCTCCTGAAGTGAATATATTGTAAACATGCTAAGAAATGCCATATTGAGAAAACTGTGTTCTATGAAATTCAAGAAACCAATTTTATGTTTGAGTTACTAACATCAAGCAGTACTTTTGTGTCATAGCTCTATTACTTTAGATTTGTTTAATTCTATTGCCAATTCTGATTGCTCAAATTAAATTAGGCTCCATTTAGAAGTGGTATACATCTATTTATGATGTGGTACCATCACTCACCATTTTCAAAGCAAATGATCACACTATACATATGGACCCTATTTACCATTTAAATAAAGACTTTTCATAGTAATTTATCACATTGGTTCTTCAGCAATGTTAAATATTTTTCCATTCTCACATTATATGTTCTTTGAATTTAGTTTGTGCATTTTTACATTGTCAATAGCTTTGCTATATCTGAATTATTCTGTACTATTACCCTGAATAATCATGATTTGACTAAACTCTACAGCAACTTACATCTAAACATAAGCCTGCAACTAATAATAGTATTCTTCAGCAGTCTCTCAAAAGAAATGCAGGCACTTCCCGTCACCTTTGAAAACCATGTTCTGAAGAAACTGTACTGGTGTAAATTCTTGTTTGCTACATATTTGGGATGTGATGTGAGTAGATTTGAGTCCTGAATCTTGTTTGACTTTGCATTAATTTATTTTCTGTAAGTCACAAATTAAACCTATTTGAAAAACTGGTAAAATAAAACACTTCCTTAAGTTCTTCTGTGATGTAGGTGATCTAAAACATTCACACTAAAACTGCAGTTTACTTCACTGCTGTTTTTGCTCTCTGAACTTGCAGGTCAGTAAGATCAAGATTTTGCACAAGTACAGGAATGCAATCCTATTTCATGAGTAGCAATCAAACTCTGCCTTTTGCTAAGGAACACCAAAACAAATTCTAAAGAATACATCAGTTTAATTTTTGTGACAGAAAATAATCTGTCCAGGTGTTGAACAAAATTGCATCTTTGGGTCATGAGACAAACATGTAAGAATCTCTTTCTCTGGAATTCCATTGGTGTGTTTCTAAAACCTCTCAGTTTTCACTGAAGTTTTCAGGGTGCAGATGGAAATGAAGATAAATTTATCCTAGAAATTTCAAAGCATAGAGAAACTCATGAAATAATTTCTGAGATATGGAAAAGGCTTGAATTAAATAAGTACTAAATACTGATTAATTAAAAGTATAAAACTGTTAACTCAATTAAATATTTATTCAATATAGTCATAAGCAAACTTACTTGGGAACACATTTCCTACCACACGTGCAAATGTTTAATTTAGTGTACTTTGTTGTGACCTATGGCAGTGCTGAAGCAGCTTAACATTATGAAAACTGATTTATTTCAGGATCAGACAAATTATGTAGAATCTAACCTTGCTATACAGGTAAAAGTACTTGCCCTTGGATATTACTTAGCCTGACCACAGGGCTTTCTGGAAACAGCAAATGCTTTATAAGTGTCAGCTCATGGCTAAATCAATGTTTATGCATTGATACCTTTGAATAGCAAACACTTGCTGCCTGCAAGCTAAACAATGTTTTTATCTGTTTGCCTATTTCTGGTCCTTCAACCACAGCACAGGGTGTTGCAAATCGCATTTAGTAACAATTATCTGCTGGAATTTCGTGAAGAGGAAAGTAGCATGATTAATGAAAAGTGACACACAGAGATTACTTTGCTATGCCAGTCGCCTTGGTGAATGGGTGACTCTGCTGAACTGAAGCCTGACCTTTGTTACTTTTAACGAGGTCATCGTGAATGCTAAATGCTTGAAAGATTAGCCACTACAAATGTTCCAGTATTACTTAATGATGTTGCCACTAATGAACTGCAGGTAGCTAGTTAAATATAGTGATACAGTTTTCACCTTTGAAACAAAGGTTGAATAAGCCCCTCCCCACAAAAAACCCCACCAAAACTGGTTTCCTGTCAAGGTGTTTAAAAAAAACAACCTTGGAACTCTTATTAGAGAATGTTTTTTCCACACACAGGTAATTTAGAGTCTAAATTTGAATAAGCCAAAGAGCCCAGCTTTTAAGGAACTTTGTACCCAACCTACCACTGGATAATTGCTCAGTGACTGCAATGTTTACATCTCATTTTCATCCCTAAACAGCAGAGGGGCTCAATACCCTGTACTTTGCTGTAAAAATGTGCAGTATTGTTATAAGCTCCAAAGTTTTCAATGTAACTAACTCAATGAGCATCAGACCACTTGTAGTAAAGTCATATAAATGTGAGGTAAGCCTCAAGGTAAATAGCTGTAAAATAAAACCACTAGTGGGATTCAACAGTTTTTCTGCCATAACATTGACTCATATTAGCTACCTGTTAGTGTAGGTAAACGCAACTAAGTGAAGTTGAGAATGGAAGCTTGAAATCAGATCTTAATATATGACTGGAAAGACATCGACACTGATAAGAGGAAAAATAATATCTAAAAAGAGTTTCAAATTTATGAATAATTACTCTCACACCCATAAATGCATATTTGTTCTCTGTGGGAAATATATTTGATTATTTAATCAGGCAGAGATACCATCACCTTTCTCACACTGACGAAGTAAATCTCCTGCCATTAATTTTAATTAAATAAAAAATTGTGAAGACATAATACCAAAAATGGAAGAATGCAAAATGTGTGAATAGCCATTTCCAACAGAACACTGTTTGCTCTAAAGATGCATAAAAACGTATGGTTTGTTCAACCAGAATCCATCTAAATACGTGCAGTAGCCTGCAGGTTCTGTGAAGTTCATCACATGGTGCATAAAAAACCAGAACAAAGTCGTGTCCTATGTCTAATAAAACTCCCTGCAATATACCACATACTTTATGTGTTCCAGTCTATCATGATTCCTCTCTATTTTGCAAACAGAAACAGCCCTGCCATTATCCATTATGTCTCCACAAATTACCAGGATGGGAGTAAGGGTGGCACAGATTTTAAGCCAATAATATTTACAGTAGCATTAATTAATGAGCATATGTGAGTCACATACCTGGGGCTATATCACTGGTCCCATGCCAGACAGAGCTAAGGAATTTATTTCCACTAACCTCTACAACTATCTGAAAGAAGGATGTGGTTAGGTAGAAGTTGGTCTTTTCTCCAGGAAACTAGTGATAGGACAAGAGGAAATGGCCTCAAGTTGTGCCAGGGGAGGTTTAGGTTGGATATTAGGAACAATTTGTAAACTGAAAATGAGGTTAAGCATTGAAAGAGGGTGCTGAGGGAAGTAGTGGAGCCACCATCCCTGGAAATGTTCAAAAAAACAGTGGATGTGGCAGTTCTATATGGTTTAGCAGGCATAGTGCTCTAAGGCCAAAGGTTGGACTTGATGATCTTGGAGGTCTTGAACAACTTTAATGAGTCAATGATTTTATTATTCAAGGATAAGAGATGGAGCATTTCAGAAGATAAATTTTGTGACATAAGGTTTGGCTTCTCTCTGCTTCCAGTAGCAGAGAAAAGAACTGAAAGAAGATATTATTGTTTGTAAATACGAAGATGACCTTGTAATTATCTTTCATACCAGAAAACAATGTAAGACTTTGAACATGCTACATCCAGAATTTTCTCTGCGTCCATGCAGTATTTAGTATTTATGACTGATGTATCAAGACAATATTATTTCAAGCTAAAAAAAAAAAAAAAAAGCTAGAGAGAAAATGCAGAATTACAAACATGGCAAGAGAGTACTTTTTTTTCCATAAGTTAAATAACAAGATTTACTTTTACTTTTGTATGGAAATCTTTATCTTTTCACAAGCACAGAATTTACTGTAAAATCTTTTCTAATTAGCCTATGAAGTCAAATGGTTAAATGGAAAATTATTCTACAAAAGGATTAAAATATAAAGAGAAGGCTTCTTATAAATGGCTGAAAAATATCAAGAGAAATTCCTTAGCAAAGGTTGCACATCAAGACTCTGAGGTTTTTACTATCTTTCTGGATTAGAAGTAGATCTACTCCACAAAATTTCATCTAGAGTTATTTGGCTTGCAGGAAAAAAGAGGGCTGCAAATTTGGAATGTTTTGCCCAAACCTTGATGTTGGTGCAGGATTTATAGAAGTAAGGAAGCACAAAGCTCTTGCACCTCCCACTTTAGAGCAGACAGGAAGCCAGTTCTTATAAGAATAGGCAGAGCCTGATTTTAAGTTTTCCTGCTCCAGCACAGAAGAACCTACACACAGGGTTCTCACAATTTGTCTTTCTAGAAGCCTGCAGCAATTCATTCAAATTTCATGGAAAGTTTTGGTCTTTGAATTGTATTTCAAATGAAGAGAAACTGTTCTTGGGACTCTCATCTCACATTCCTTTATGTTCAGAATGTGCCTAAAATAAAAATGACCCAGCTGTAGAGTTCAAGGTCTCTGGCTTTTGAACTTCAGTTTCTGAATGTACGTCTAAGTCATTTCTTTCTTTTCTATTAACTCAAGTCTGTATTTAATTGGAAATGAGACCACAATACATCTATGGTTTACGTCATCCTTGAATGTCTTAGCATTTTTACCAGACATGCAAAATAATTGAATCTCTATTCTTTTTATTTAAAACCTACTAACACTCCCCCAAAACCAACAATAATATAAATACGGATAACCAGAGATCAAGGGAATATATTATTGTAGTTTGCTCTTACTTTTAGCTAATAACCATTATAAATTTTAAGTAAAAAAAAAAATAAATGGGATATTTCATCCTAAATATGCCTCTTCTAATATACATTGGTATATTAAAGCATATTATAATAGTAACATCTTTGGAAGTTTAACATTTCTGAGTGGTGCTGGAAGTCTATTTAGATACCTTTCTGCTTACTCGAATGTTGAGGTGGAAAAGATGATCTATATTAAAAACTAACTGCGTATAACGAACACTTATTCAACAATTATTCTTTTTGGGCGGTTGCCTGAATACTTTTGTTTGAGGAAATTTTACATTGTTGATTATAACTGTGATATTTTACCTCTTAATACATTTTACAATTTGTGCATAACAGTTCCAAAGGAACTTGTAAATGACAGTAAATCATAAAATTCATTTTGCTTTGCATCAGTTCATTCATCCATGTTCCAACTAATCACCTCATTTCAAAATTCAATAAGCCTAAATACCTGGATTTATGATGCTTTGTCAAAGTTAACAAGGGAATATCAACAATGTAGAATTAGAAGTCTATTTCAACTTAAAGACAAGCACCTAGTTGAAAACAATTAAAAAGACTCTGCAGCAATAATTATATCCACAGTGTATGCAAATAAAATAAATTAAAACTGATTTTATTTCTGCTTTGGGAGATTGCAGGAAACACTAAAAAGCTTTTATTTAGTCACTTAAAACAATGAAATTGTTCTGAAGTAAAACTTGCAAGAGAATGAATTGAGCATGGAGTAGTGAATATGTTAAATTGCACATAAAATGTGCATGTAGATGTATTTTTAAAAGTAGACTGTTTCTATTTATTATTCCAGAACTACAATAGTCAGAAGCCTTTTATTCTGATAGACAACATTTTGCTTACAACTTATCTCCTATAATAATATATCTAGGGAACCCAATCATCCTATTATATCAAGATGGAAAAATAAAAAAGTGCAACTAACATTTAAAAAATATATAACAGTAGCATTTGGAAAACACATTGTCTTTATTAAGAACAACAACAGGCTAGAATTCATTTTTTATACATGATTTACCTGCCACATAAGTTTTAGCATTTATTTTTTTGCAATACTGTAGGCACTCTACAACTCACTAGAAGTTCTGCAAGTTCTGGAGACTTGCATTTATGTTCAGTATTAAAACAGAGCTTTAGTTTTATTTGCGGAAATAATTGTGAAAAACCCAACTATTTTCTTCAGTAATGTGGCAACTGTTTTTCAGATTCCGTATTGCTATGATAACATTTGGGATGCCTATTCAGTAGGCAAAACTGCAAATCAGAGAAATCAAAGGAAAGAAATGTGCTCTTAGAAGTGCATAGCTTTAAGGGAATAAGCAGAATTTAAAAGAATGAGCAGGTGATATAATTTATTTTGAAAGGATTTAAAAACTGCAAACTTTGTTACAGTTAAACAGAAGGTCTGCTCTGTTGTTTCTTTGATTAAGTTCAGATACAAAAAAATTAATGGTAAAAATACACTATGCCATGCTGCATATTTTATCTCCTATTCCTATAACTCTCAATCCACAAAAGGCTGGTTTTCATACAACACATGAATCACAAGAGCTAATAACATTTTGGTGATTCTTGGTAAATTGTTTACTTTCTCTTTGTAGGTATTTTGTCTTTTTCTGTTTAGTTTCTCCAAATCTGAATGAGCAATATTCTTGAAATGAATATGTATATAGACAAATAATGCATGTTACCAAAACATTAGTAGTTAAATTAGTAGTTAGTAGTTTAAAACCTTGTATACAGTTAAAATCACACCTTTCTGTTTCCCTCACTGAATGTGGGTTTTTCTAACCAGCTATAAACAATGCCATTTTTCCCTTATGTCTTTTCCCATCTCCATCTAAGCAGCTATTTCCTAACCTGGGTATTTTACTCCTGGAGAATGGAGACATCAAAGTACTCTAATAAGATCTATCAAATACTTCAATACTGCTTCAGAGAATATCTGTGAAAATGTCTCAGTGCATAAGGTACCAGTGTTAATCATCACATTTTAGATTCTGGTAAGAGATGAAATTTACATCAGGGTTTGTATCAGGTTCTAGCCTTGCTGTCCCAATGCAAACATCAGGGAACACACCAGATATTGTACTCATGGTGCATATTCTAATAACAAAAGTTTTCCCTGTGTGCATAGTCAAATCCTCTTTCATTTATAATACTGATCACAGAGAAAAGGTCACTCAAAGTAATATAAAATGAATTTCTAATGCAAGAAAAGATATGAAAACATTCAGGTTGTTATCTATACATAAGCAGACATGCAAAAAATGGGGACACATTTTGGTACTTTTAAAATCAAACCTTAAGTGCTATATTTTGAAGAAAAAAACACCTATGTTTCAATCTTCATGACAAAAAAAATGTAATATATACTCCTTTGAAGCACTGGGGTGAAAATTGGTATTTAAGCAATGGATATAGTTAAATGAGTGTTAAATCATTCTATACTATATTGAAAAGACAATATAATTCTTTGCATAATTTAATTAAAGTCAGAGAAAAATGTAGTCTCTAAAAGTTTACTCATGGACCTTTTCAGAACCACTGTACTCTGCCCATGTCTTCAGGAATGTGCACAACTACTATTATAAAGACTTAATATTAAAAAAAATCAGAAGTCCTAAATTTTAAGTAGATATGCCAGAAATTCTGTCTCCTACAACAACAGAATTATGCACTTTGTCTTTAAAACAAAGGACTGAGGGTGCAATCTGATTGAGGTGTGCTTCTTTCTGGTTGTGAAGCAATGCCATAAAAACCATAATTTGACTTGTAAATATCCTCTGGAGCACAAACGAGTTGTTCCTTAAAAACAGTGAAAACTGTTATACAGTCATCAGGAGATTGTAAAGATGGAAATACTTTTATTCTACATGAACCTCTCAGTGAATTCTCAATTTCTCAGCATAATGTTAAGATGTTTTATACTAGAAAATGTAATTGAGAAAAGGCTAGCAACATAAACAATGTGTGCACAGGAATGGCAGCATTTTCTTACTTTATTGTTTGAAGGCACTTGCTGTATCACACAGCTGGACTTGCTCTAGTATGGGGCACATCGTTGAGCCACTGATGGAGAGAAGCCAAGAAGGATTCAGGGCTGTGAAAAGGAGAAGTGGCTTGGAAACAGAAATGATAATCCTTGTGTTTTTCAAAAACTGTCCAGCAACTTCGTTCTCCTGTGATCTCCCGCTCAGTGGCTGATGACATGCTTTTAAATCCCGAGTGCTGCAGTTTCTCCTGACTGCACACATGCACACATTGTCACAGGTCCCTCCTTCAGAAAAAGAAGTGTTATCCCATTGTCCATTTTACAACAGGAAATGTTGAAGTCAAGATGCTCAGTGGACCAGGGTGACATTTATGGGTCAAGATGCACATTCAAATGCAAGCTGATTTTCACAGCAGGGATGTGAGACACAATGACACCTATAAGCAAACCCCTAAGCACTGGTTCTGAACAAGCATTTTTTTCCTTTTTTTTTTTTTTTTTTTTAAGTTTGCTACTGGCTACAGCATATCAGTTGGTTTCTGAGGAGAAAATAACTTAACTTTTGGGGATTTCAGTAACATGAAAAGAGAAAAGAAGGTTTTGGATTTCTATCATCCACTTGAAAAAAAGTCCTGAAATGTAACTTGCATTATTTGCACTATTAGGACAAACTGCATGGAAGAGTGGGACACTGATCCAGCTTGTGAGTTCTCTGCTGCGTGGTTGTTAAGATTATGTCTTTCTGCTTGGTCCTTTCCACAGGCTGAATTTATCTGATCACTTCAGGTTTTTATAAGAGACTACCAGTAACTCCCTCAGTAAAAGCCTTGATTCTTACCTAAGGCAGGTTTTTTTGCAATCAAGGGATCAGAAAACAGGGACAACTATCTGCCTTGAGGAATTTTTGTTTTTCTCAATTCAAAATATTTCTATGGGAATGTTAGAGTAAGAAAATAAGGGACCAAAATATTAAAATCTTGGTCGTGAAGGAGAAAAGATCTCTGCTTTCACTTTTGACATATTGTTTTGTTGGGGTATTTTCTCTATTAAAAAAATGTGAATTGAACAAACATTGATTTATAATCATACAAAATAAGTTATTTGCAGGTTGACCTGATTATTGTAACTGAAAATCAATTTCGGAATTCTTCTATCTTTATCCTATCACAAACATAACTCGTGTTTAATTCATCTCACATTAGGACTAGTGTTTCTCAAACCAATTTTGGGATCAAAGGGTTCTGTGAGCCTAACTGAGGAACCTACATGTCACTTTCCAAAAGTCCTATAGGAAATGACTAACTTAATTTTCTAACTGGCTTTCTATAGACCCTGGGCACTTTCAACAAGTGCTAGATGCTTAAAACTTTTCTAAAAATTACAATTTTTAACCTATAGGTTATACTATTAAATATAAAAAGCCTTATGAATTTTACTCCTATATTAAATTACTAGCTTCCTTTTTACTTACAATAGGTTATTTTTAAAATTCTCATATATTTGATTTACTTTTTGCTGATACAGAAGCAGAATTATGAAAGGCTTATTTTCTAATACTCTGTGGCTTTTGATAGTGTTGTCGGTATCTTTTCTTATTTGATTTTCTAAAGTCACAATTTGTCTTCGAAGGTATCGAAATCTATGCAAATAATCATTCTGTGAGCATTTCACATTTTCTCATCAGTACATCAGAAATCATATCTGGCTTTAAGTCTACTAATCAAGGAGCATTCAAGGAAATAAACCACATTTTTATGAGTAACTGAACAGTGAACATAGAAGGACACTTCTAAAAGACATGAAAGTAATCCTTATTGTGTTCAGAAAAACTCATGCAGCAAAGAAAAAAATTACAAGGATAATCCAAATTAAAAACTCAAAACTCAGAGAAAATACAATTTATAACTTTGTTGCAAGGCTATTACTCAATACTAGTTCCACTTGCTCTATTAAAGTATTTTTCCTCACAAAATAGAGATGCTAATTAATAAAAAACTCAAAAGAGGATCTAATTTTGAGTGTGTGATATAATTATTTTCCCTTCAGAAAGCCTACAGAATGTGTCAACTCTCTTTTTAAAATTATTGCACCAGGAAATAAAGGATAATTATGTTGGCAGCATGCTCCTTTTTTTCTTTTAGGTCAAGCAAGATGTCATGTGGGAGGAATTGCCAAACAAATTCCATGATGAATTAGATGACGTAGTACGTAGGAACTCTAAAGAATCTTCCACATTGTAAGGAGTCCATCTCTGCTTCAATTAAGTATACACACTTACTTCAGTAAAAATGCATCCAGTGTGGCACTGGCAAGTTCACGGGCTTCATGGGAACACTTTTAGCAGAACAATGCTGTTCATTTGGAGCTGGCCTGCCAACATTTGTGCATAAGCTTATCAGTATTTGAGTCATTTCATTACTTGGCATCCACTAAGTTCAAAAGACTGTTTCTAACAGTAGACTTTATTGTACTGAGACTGCACAGAACAGTGAAACTAGTTTGTCCTCACACAGCAAAGGGCAGAGTGACTCAGAATATGCAAAGTGATTCTACTTGGTTGATTTTCATTTGTCTCCAAAACAAAAACTCTTAATCACTAAAATGTCATGACAAGTCAGACAAATGGTAGCAATTCCCTTGAAACTATGTTTTAAGTTAAAAGGCCCACTAACAGATGGGGAAATGTTTGCAGGATTTGGATTGTGTTTTAACTGCTATAAAAAAGGGGGGGAAAAGAAAAACTAAACATTCTGTAGGGAAAAAACTGAATTTATGAAAAAATAGTGGGTTTAAATTAATGTAGGTGGTGTGCTCACAAAATGCTGAAAGCCACAACCTCATAGATACATATTATCTCTCTTCTGGTACACTGATATTGGATGCTCAACTTCCATAATTTTGTGAACGCCAACATTTGTTTCATTCACTTTTTTTTTGTTTGTTTGCTTGTTTTTTGTTTTGTTTTATTTTAAGATTGCATGTGTTTAGTTATAAAGTATGAATCCTTTTCATAGGGTTTTAATGTTAGCAGTTTTGTTTGGTACAATTTTGACAAAGTAAATTATTTTCCAAACCTCTTATTAGGTTTTTTTCTTGTATTGTTTGCATCTGGTCTGGCAGGATACTCTTTATTGGAATCACATCTATGAGGGATAAGAATTTGAACAGGTTTTGTTTTTAGTATATACATTTATATATTGTCTTTTTTCAGTGGTCTGAATTCTCTCAGGAGCATGAAAGTTCTTGGTAGCATCTTTACTTGTAGAGAGTGAAAGATTGGAGAGACTTGGGGAGAACCAAGCTTGTAAAGTCCTACCATTACAGGATAGACTTCACCAGACCAGCTCATCTACCTGCTTTTATTTTCTTCAAGACAAAATTCTTCAAACGGGACCTGGAACAAATACCTAGATTCACAAGAGGGTGCAGGTACACAGCTTCTATTGCCTAGCTTCTGAGGCAGGTTCAAAAAGCTGAGTACTAACAATGTGCTAGACAATTTAGCAGCCACTCTCTTGTGCAAAATAAGGAGGAGGAAAGGAGAAACCTGAGGCCCACCTGGGTATGTTGGAAATCAAGAGAAGCTTCAATACCTGATCTGGAGCCAGAGGGACATGCTCGTCCTACAGATCAAAATTCAAGTTTTCAGCAGGAGGTCTGCCAGAGAATGCAGCAGGATGGAGAGTGTGGGGAGGCAGCAGCAGCAGGGCTGCATTCCCAAGGCAGGTAGCCAGGCTATCTCCTCACCCAACAGCGCAGTCACAGCTGGACACAGGTGGCCAGGCTATCTCCTCACCCAACAGCGCAGTCACAGCTGGACACAGGTGGCCAGGACACTCAGGCATTGGCTGCAGGGCCAGAGAGCATCGGCCAGGGCAGAGCATGAAGCCATGTCCATAACTGGTGTGAGAAAGGGAAGTGCCTGGTGACAGGAGGAGGGGCAGGCAGGTCTATGGCACCACTGGGGCAGGAGCAAGGCTGGGGCAGAATGGCATCCTGTGCCTGTGAGTGGTGGGGTTGGCAGGGTAGGAACAGTGAAGTTGGTTAGTACCCATAGGGCTCTGACAGAAAGTTTGTTTTACAAAGTATAAAAAGAGTTAGAATGCCATTTGATACAACTTACTCGTTACAGCAGTGACCCAAGGGACAGGGTATTTTAATTCAGCAGTTTCCTCTCCTAAGATTAGCTAAGTAAGAACAAAAGCAATACCTTCTTCTCCTGGCAATGTAAGGGCTATGTGTGTGCTTCTAAGGCATCAACATGAAAAAGGAGGAATCAGCAGTTTTCCAGTCCTATATGTTCCCCCAGCAAAGTTTATTTGTGTTTTTTCTTGTTTGGTTGGTTTTTCTTTGTTTTTTTTGTTTGTTTGATGGTTTTTGTTGTTATTGTTGTTTTTGTTTTTTAGTATTCAGAGAGTTTTGAAACCAGATGCCTAGCAATTTTTGGCATTACGAGACATGTGCATAAGATGAGGGTAGAAACTTGCTAAGTTTAGGATCAGCAGAAGGGCTGAGACAGAAACAAACACTGAATCAAGCCCCAGACCTACAAGTAGAGAAGAATGGAAGTGAGAGAAAATGATACTAGCATTAGCACAATCAGAATTTCAGAAGCAAGAATTATAGGAAAAACCTGGGGTGACTAGCAGGTTCCTAATCCACATATTCCCCATAATGGGTGCCCCCTTCAAATCCCATTAGAGCAGTAATGCTCTGGAAGAAAGAAAATGGACATGTAGATGGCAAACTCCATGCTATCTCACACTGTTTTTTACAGTGCTGTGTGAACTGAAATGCCTGGAAATATAATAAACATATAACCTTCTGATCTGGATAGCAAGCATAGCACCTGGGGAACGAAATGGTTCACGTAACAGTACACCAAGCAAAGGCAATGGGTTAATTCAGAAAAAATAAAGTGTGCATCCTCATTAACTACAGAAAGAATACAAACAGTTACAGAAGTTACCACAATATTTTGTTTATGTCCTATTCTGATTATCCTTTTAATTTCTGATTTATACACTATTAGTATTAAAAAAAAAAAAAATTACATGTTTTATTTTCCTACCAGTTTTGCACAAACATTTCCTTGTTACACTAGAAATTTGTATTACCAGACAGGGCCCTGTACAAACTATTAACTTTTCTTGCTGTGCACTTAGCGTGCCCATTTCCCAGCACAGTATCTTTGCACCTTCCCTGTCAGATAAAGAAAGACAAGACAACAGCTCTGGGATATATTTCTTTATGAAAAATCTACCTTCCAAGAACTGCTAAGGACACAGGAGAGCTCGCCAAGTTCCATCTACACACAAAAACTATTTGAACTCTCACAGAACTGTGGCTCCTTAATCTAAGGCTTATAGGGAATTTACAAAGGGCACATTCCCTTCAGGACATGCCTGTAATTCCCATTATCATCAATGGGAGTTATAAGCAAGTTGTAACAAAGAATAAACCCTTGTGTGTTAGCACTGCCCCTGTTTAACAGTGCCTAAATCAATACCAGTGATTTGACAGTTATACTTTAAATATATTCTGACTCATTTGAAATTCACTTTGCACTCAACTAATGAAAGAGTACATTTTAATCCTCCTAATGAAAGTTTATAGAACAGCCATTGGAGGCCAAGCCAAAACTGCCAAAGTCAATGGGAAAGTTTCCCTCAAGAAAACTTTGGACCAGTCCCTTAATAAATAACACACATTTCATGCTCACTAAAAAGGTTGAAATGCTATTCTGTTGCTTAACCTGGCAAAACAGATCTGATGTTTTAAAAAGAAAGCTGCTGTATACCTTGATTCAGACTTGAGTCAACACAGATAAAAATAGGCAGCACTTAGGCGTTTAAAGATACAGTGAAATTGTGGAAGAAAAATATACTGAAAGACTTAAAAAATGTTACTGTTTCTGTCTGATGCCCTGTGCACAACATGCTTCAGCAACCTCTAGTATGTTTCTAAAAAACAATATAATAAACATCAGTCTGAAACAGAAAAAACCCAGACCTTGGAATAAACAACCACCTATAAAGACACTTGTATAGGGAATATGGAATTTTATTACTGGTATAAGTAATTTTCTAAACTGTCCTCAAAAAGATGAGACACAGAGGAATGTATTCACACATGAAATTAGAAAGTTATAACAGATTTACAATATAAAGGCTCTTCTGCTGTCTCAGGAGGAAATCACTGTCCTCCTGGATGTCAATAAATACAGCTAATACAGGCTGCACAGTAGCTAAGATATTCCTAATAGGATTCTTCCCCAAGGAAACACGAACACAGAATTCCCAAACAATTTCCTGTCTGAGTTAGTCACAGATGCAAAGAGGATCTTACAACTTCAGTGCAATTTGGGTCAGGTTTCCATTCAACCTGCATAAAAATGTACACAAATTCTACAGATGTATTTCTAACTAGAGACCTGAACATCATCTGAATAACAAGCAGGATATCTGAAGTTTTAGCAGTAATCAGACTTCTGTTCAAACATTCATATTTCCTGTTGTTATTTAATGTTTCATGCCAATTCTTTTTTTTTTTTTAAATATAACACATAAGTTCACAGGCCAGAAAAGGGAAATTAATACTGTTCTTTAAAAAAACAGTTATCAGTCTGTGCTTTCAAAATGCAGGTTTTGATTCTGTTCAGTTTAAGCAACTTTTTAATTTCCTTAAAATCATTTTATTCTGAAAATTTCTTTTATAGAGAACATTATCTACATGTGTAGGAGATCACTGTCTATAATTTATGTAAAACATGAATAGTAGTCTATAATAGCCCTACTTAAATAAATATGTATTATTTATAGTGTCACAGGTGAAGTACTAAAAGAAGTTATATAGTCTGTCATGAATCTTATTGCAAAAATAACTCGTCCATGTTAAACGTGTGAAGTACTGTTTTTTTCTTCTTCCTAAGCTATTTGGATATTTTTATTGAAATTGTAATAAAATATACACAACATTAATAAAATAAATGTAACAAAATAAACACAACGTTAGTACTTTTTATTCAGTTTAGGGCAGCTGTGGTTGTTCTTTTATTTAAGCTCTTTGCTCTTCTTAAATTTTATACAATGAAGCAAGTTCTGATCTCATTTATGTTACCTTTTAAAGTGCTGGAACTTCATGAACATCCTAGAAACAAACCCCTGATCTACACCAGATGACACACAGACAAATGAGGTGCAGCTTTTCTGTACTGGCCTCTCTGTTGTTTCTATTTCTAAATCTGTGCTGAAAGCTGAAGGAGCACATGCAGTATTTAATGCTCTAAAATGAATGCCAATCAATATATTAGCCCTATATTTCTGCTGAAAACCATACCAGCACTTTAACAAAGTAAGGCACTTTCTCTAACATTCCTGGTACTTCATAGAAAGAAAATGTATCCTGCTTAATTTATCTCTAATTACACAAATTCTTTATACTTTCAACACTTGTCATTGCTTGTGATAAGAAAACCAGGATCAATCAATTCAAAACGGGACGAGAGCACGTGCTTCTTAAATTACATTACAGACCTCTTTCTGTTCAGAGGAATTAATGTATCAGTATCACTTTGTAGTTTGGGGCACTAATAAGTTTGAACTATCAGGAAAGCAAACATGGCAACAAATTGGCTGCTTTCTTCAGCTGCTGCCACCATGCAGAAACTGAAAGATAAAACTTAGGAACATGCCCCTCAAGTATTTATGTATGCTTGCTACAGATACTTGCTCATTAGTTAGAAGAGTACATGCTTCATTCATGAAGAGTATAAATCTGCAAATTCTGTCAATTTACTGGGAATTAGAACACAGATATCAACACTTGTAAGAAAGCTTTTGGCTTTCCACATATTTTATAGCTAAAAACCACATAAATTGTAAAATTATTACCATGCTATATCTCTTGTTTCTAATACCCTTAAACATTAAAGGGCTCAAGGTTTGTTACAGTGATCTGCAGGCACCTCTCCAAGTTTTTGGCACATCTCTGCAAGTGAGCAAAACGATGGAAATCATGCCATGCAGAACTTGATGTGCACATCTGGAGCTTTCCAGATCTGCCACCTTCAGTGTTCACCCAATCACTTACCTGCTATCTAAATTTAAAAACATGCTATTGGTTCAAGGTGCCTTATTCTGGATGCCAACTGCACAATAAGATATTTGGTAGTTTTCCAGCTCAATTTTCAGTAATTGAGAACTGTATTTTGGGAAGCACATTTATAACTATATTGTAACAAGGTGTCATAACAAATAATCTCAAACATGTAATGCATTAATAAGTTCTTCCAAGTTGGTAAAATCAAGTTCTTTTGCAGTGTCCTCTGACAAGTGTAGGAAAGACAACATTTTGCCTCATTCCTCTCAGTGAAATGAGGTTTTTCCTATACACCTACTTTCTGACTATTGAACAGCTCAGCATTTTAGTATCACCCCAACTGAACCCTGTTATGACCATCTAGGAAGCATATGAATCAGGTAATATGAATACCCATGTGACACCCACTATAACAACAGTTTCAAAAATTATTAAAACATGAATCTATTTTTCTTATCCTGGAATAATCTCTATTTTTGTAAGACAGAGAAAAGAAAAATGATTATATATGTAATATTGAAGTTACTGCTGTTAAAAAGTAATGCTTCTCTTCTGAAATTTCATGTAGATAGTATGAAAAAAAATCACATTTTAAACTTTAAACAGCATTAGGCATGTGGAAGAATTTTATCTGCTTTCACAGAAAGTGTTTCATGGGATTAAAATAATTCAAAAATTTGTCCAAATCTGTATGGCATTCACCTGAATAACACCAGTCCAGAAATATTTATGATAGGAGAACATGGGTTTAAAATTCTGGGGGTTGGAGGGGGTGGGAATCTAATCACTCCATCTTGGAGAACCCTGGTTATTCTTCAGGGTTTTTTCATTTCTAGTACAGCTTTCACATAAGCTGGTGAAACAACAGGACCAAATCATATTGCAGATAACACAATCAAATCAATTAGTTACACTCTCTTGCAGAGACTTACTTTTCTAAACCAAAGCTTTCTGCACTTGTGTTAGTGTACAGTTAAACAAGTCAGCAGTGTGTGCAGAATAGAAGATCTTTGCTTGGATCTGTCTTCTAGGTTGTCTCATAGCCATATTTTCCTGGTTTCAGCTGAGATACAGTTAATTTTCTTTCTAGTAGCTGGCACAGTGCTGTGTTTTGGATTTAGGATGAGAATAATATTGATAACACGCTGATGTTTTAGTTGTTGCTGAGTCATGTTTACACTAAACCATGCACTTTTCAGCTTCCCACCATACCCCACCAGGAAGGAGGCTGGGGACACAAAAAGCTGGGAGGGGGCACAGATGACCCAAACTGGCCAAAGGGATATTCCATACCATATGGCATCTTGCTTAGTATATAAACAAGGGTGAAAACTGCCTTGGAACCTCTGTTCAGGAACTGGCTGGGCATCAGTCAGAAGGTGGTGAGCAATGGCATTGTGCACAACTTGTTTTGTATATTCTAATTATTTAAACATTATTATTACTACCATCATCATGATCACCATTTTCCCTATTAAACTGTCTTTATCTCAAGCCACGAGTTTTACTTAGGGTTTGTTTTTGTTTTTTCAGTTCTTTTCCCCATCCTAGTGTGGAAGGGAGTGAATTGAGCAGCTGTTCAGCCACCTGTCAAGTTGAACCAGAACACAAGTGTTTAGCTAGCCCCCAAAGAGACACTAGTCTATCCACCTCGAGGAATTCCCTACTATCCACTTCTTAGTAAGGTCCAAAATTTTCTATTTGGTAATCCCATTACAGCCAATGCAAGGCCCCTTATATGGCATGTGCATGCATTCCTACAATCTCCTCTCTGTAACACCAGGGGCTGTGTTTGTTCCTCACTCTCTTGACGTCTTTAGTTCTGTGAACCCAGTATCCATTCCTCCTTAACCAAGCATTCCCTTTAGCTGGGAAGCAGACAGCTCTGTTGTCTTCCACATTTCACCACATTCCCATCCCTAGCTTTTGATTTGACACTGTCCCACTACCAACACATGTTTTTTCTTTCAGCCTGACAAAATTCTGTTTGCCTGCTATGCTGAAAAGCCTTGATAGAGTGAGGCATTGATTAACTCACAACCATCAAAGTATTAAGGATATAGCTCTGCCATGTAAGTAGAAGAGAATCTGTGAAAATAGATCTGTGTTCTATTTCCTCTCTTTTTCTAGTTTTATTTCTTTATTGAACCAGTAACTGACACCTAGAACACCTGAAACCTGGAGCAGATTTGATTCAGAAATACCCTTATATACAGAGGTATATAGTTTGTCTGAATATAAATTCAGCCAAGTATATGAGCTGGAGAAAGACATACCTAAGAATCATCACTCTGCTAGCCTCACACGAAGTGAAGCTCCACAAGGAAACAAACACTTTTGTTTCGTATTTCCTACAGTTGAATCTATAGCTTACATAATTTAATATCCCTACATTTGCTTTCTTGTTCACATGTGATTTACAAGCCTGTAAACATATTAGAAAATGTTTGAACCTGATGAGAATATTAAAGATGATATTTGGACATTTGCTACACCTTTTATAAGAAAGGGCTCAATACCATGTAGCACCATTAAGCTGTATTATCTACACCATACTGTGCTTGCAGCCTCTTCTGAGAGGAACCTGATTTCCCTGTCTTCATGGCTCTCCATTACTGTCTTCCAAATAGTTATTTTTAAGAGCAGCAAGAATTCTGTTAACACAGTAGTGTGAAAGAAGAATCATTTGTCTTTCTGAAGAATCTTCTGTTAGACTAAGAAATTACCTCTTCTCTTTATTTGCTATTCTAATATTGCAACAAAGTCTCAGTACAAATTTCCCCCAAAAGTGCACTAAATAAATCCCATATGAATCTACTAAACCAGGTTCAGTAATGGCTACAAACTGCTATGGACAACCCAAGAACTTTTTTTGGCATGGGTACATCATTTCAACAAGAGTAAATAGTTTAGAACTCTGGCTATTTTTCAAGGCCATTATTTCAACACACTATACAAATGGATAGTTTGGTGAACCTTACAAATTTCCTGAAATCCCTAAAAGTCAGAATTTGTGTGACAGTTTCAGCCTTTAGATCCTTTTCTCCTACACCCTTTCCCCTTAGAAAACTGTAGATGAAAACTCCAACAGATTTTTTTTTTTTTTTTTCTGGCACAATATAACAATATAAGACGCAAAAGCTGGAAAATTCACCAAATCTCAATATGTACTGTGGTACAAAAATCTCAGGATGTTAATAAGCAATCTTGTTTTATCTTCTCCAGACCAGTGAAGGCTATCAACAGTAATTAGTCTCTTTACCTGTAAAGTCCTCTGCTACAAAATGCAGACTGACAGGGAACAGCAGCATATTGGTTGTGTTAGTTGCTTTTCTTTTACACTATCTGAGGAATACATAATAAATACTGTGCCCAATTCAGTTTGGTAAGAAGAGAGAAAAAAAGTCTGTCTAAGAATTTGAAATGTCCTGGCCTGACTGGAATTACTGTGAACAATCTTCCTTGCTGAAATAAAGCTGCTGATTGTTCTATAGGCTGTGTGGTCTTTCAGTTAACAGCAAAAAGTGGCCTTTATGAAAGATTATCTGAATTAACAAAATGTGGTCTGCAGTTATGACATAATCACCCATTACCATACAAGACACGCACTAAAATCCTGAATCCATGTTTGTTGAGCTAAAAAGATGCCTGGTCTATCAACAAAACCCTCAAGAAAACAGGAGATAAAAGCACTCAACGTGACTTTTGGTCTCTATATCCATGGCTATAAAAAACCTCAAGGTTTAATATATTATGCAAATTAATGGGAAAGAACACAAGTAGGAATAAAAATATGGGGAAATTTTAAGAGCAAATAAACCAAACAGAAGGTTTTATCTAATAAAAATGCTTTGCAGTGCTTAAATTCTGAAGTACTTATCTCAATAAAAATCTGAGAAGTCGAAGCTGAAACAAATTCCTAAATTCCTCAACACTGGAAGGCTAACTCTTGACAAAACTTGTTTATGTTAAGAATAAACATGTACCCACTTTATAATGTTCCAAATGAAATATTTTTAAGAGATTTCCTAGCTATGAATAAAAATCACAGCAGCAAAAGCAGAGACCTAGATGAGTTTAGTCTGCATAACAGTTTTTGAATTTATTAGACAATTTGTAGTTCTTTACACTGAGTGTAAAAGCTCCTTTAAAACTAATCAGAAGTGATAATGTGAATGAAAAGTTTAAGAATTAAGTTATTAAATGCCCTCTGAACAATCTATTATCAGTTTGATAGGCATACAGGATACTGAAGCAGTTAATAGGGAGTTGAGCATGTTCAAAAACAAAAGATTTTTCTGCCTGATAAAGCACAGCTGCAGAACCTTATTGCTCTTCTGAACGTGGATCGACATGAAAAGAGATTTCCTCCCTAGTTTTTAATATTTTATTAATTAAAAAACCCCAATCTTTCTTTGCTTTCATTAAGTGTGGAAAAGCTTCATTAATATAGAAACCACTGTAAGCTTCTGGCCCTTACAGCAGTTCTCCCATGACAGCAATAGTGACATATCAACAATCAGTATTCTGTATCCTAATGGTGGTTTTCAAGCAAGCCTCACAGTTCAGATGGGGGCAGTAAAAGCTTATGCTATCCCTTTAAGGCTTTCTTGATGTCTTCTGGCATTCTCTTATAATTACAGCTTTTACTGTAAGCACTGTACTGAAGGCATTGTGCTGCAATTGAGACCTTTGAAATTATTTGAGATCAGTGTAAATGCCACTTTTTAAACAACTAAACTGGAGAACATTTACTTTTCATTTAAGAATACAATCACAAATAGAGCAAATATGCAATTAACTATCAAAATAAAATGCTGGTCTGGGACATTTGGACAATTTTCACACAATTGCATTAACAATAACTCTGTCACTCTCTGTTTCCAAATTCCCTCAAAAGTCTCCAAGTTTAAAACAGGTTACACTCACACGTTTCTTATAGTAGTAAAAAGTATGTATAACGGAAGAAAAGTACTAAAATTTTGAGCTTTAATATCTGAAGATATTAGGTTTGTAAGAGCAAAATATCTAAAATACTTCTACTATATACATGAATGGAATACCTCAACACGTATGAAACGTACTGAACGAGGATTTGCCAGGAAGATGGAAAGGATTGAGCAGATGTGCTTTGTACCAAATGATTTTCATATTTCAATGTGACAAAATAGATGAGCCACATAAAGCTTAATTTCAGTTGCAAATTGCAAGCTGGAATAAGTTCCAGAATAGTAAACAATTAGCTGCTTTATTTTCTTTTTAATAAGACTAAATTACCAGATAATATCTACTGGCATCAACTTGGCTAATAAAAATCTGTTTAATAGGATTTGCCATTTTTCCAGTTGCTATCATGATCAGCTTTGCATTTTGATTATCTTTAAACTTTGCCTCAATTTTCTCATAGAAAAGCTCTCAGTAGTAATTGCTTTAACATTTATTCCAGGTCAAGTGGTTAAGTATGAATAATGATGTGTCAAAAATGTACAGTAGTGCTGTCAATAGAGCAATTACCATTTAGCTAGAGATTATTATGGCACAAGAGCACATTAACTGGGCACAGTAAACAGAACAACAAAGAAAGAAGGGGCAAAGGGAACAAACTGATTTCAAAACCTTCCAGTGTTATACAGTGTGTGTTACTGCCAGATATTAGTTGTTACATAAGAGCAATTAAGTCTGCAATCAGCTTCACTCGGCAGCATTGGATTAGAATGTTTCCAATTAGAACAAGAAGTTAGAAGCATGCTTCTAGAATATCAGTTTAATTTTTTAAAAAAATCTCACAATAGCTTTGTTTTCTCTTGCGCATTTTGCATTGCTGTTTGGAAAGTGATTGCCAGCTGGCATTGTGCTTACAGCTTACCCAAGTCACTGGGCAGCAGACTAATGAAAATACAGCATATGTCTCTGTCTGGTCAGTGGCAGTGGTGTAAAACATTGTGTTCCTCAGGAGTTTATAACTTGGATTGCAGTACGTTAGTGACTTACCTGAAAAGAAGTTTAACTGAGAGACATGTCAAGATGTGTTTTTCTACAGCCTCTAATAGCTAGCAATCATTTTGTTATTATTCCTGTAATTAGGGCAAAACTAAGAAGTTCTGCCTACAAAAACGATTTGTTCAGATATATCTTTAAATAGACCTCTACCCCTGTTAAACACATGAAAATTACAGTCTGGCACAACACAGAAGTGTGTCCTCTCAAGAACTGTCTCCTCCAAGAGCAAAAGCCATTTGTATTATCCAGTCTGTGCACAATGGCTCGAGAACTAAGCAATCTCTAGAAACTCCCACATTAAAAATCTAGGTGCCATACAACCTCCAACCTAAAGTATTCAAAACTAATCTTGTAAAAACATACACAAATATACATATAATAATAATATAAATCTTGTTTTCTGCATGTCTTCCTGTGCTTGGCATGGGACAATTACAAGATGATCCAAATTAGTGAGTGTTGCTTCAATTGCCTCTGTGGAGTAATTAGGAAACTTCATGACATTCCACTATGGCTGGGTCTAGAGAGAAGTAGAAGGCACTCTTTACCCTGAGAAATTTGCATGTGCTTCACAATTAGATGACATTAAACTTAATGTGGAAGTGGTGGTACAATTCCATCAGCTCATCTCTGTACATCCTTTATGTCCATAGCTGAACAGAAATTCCGAGCTGTGTTGTGTTCTTATAAAAAGAGATTACCTTGGATGCCACTTCCAGATGAAGGATTTATTAAATACTCAACATCTGTGAAATATGGTCAGTCTTTGAGCTCCGTGTTTTGGAAGTATGAATGTTCTCCCTGTATCCAATGTTAATTATTTTAGTCAATTTCCACTGCCAAAAAAACCCTAAACCTGATCAAGCCAAACTGGAAAAGATAAACATGTACCTTTGTCAAGAAGGAGCATTTCATAGGAAGTGCTTTCTTTTTGAGAAGTGAGAAAAAGATTAAATCCTTATTTCTACCTATTCTTGTGATATTTTCCAAGACATCAGTATAAAGTATTTATAGATGAGAAAATTCAATACTACCAAAATAATTTTTGGTCTTGAATTATAATTATCAATATTTTTATCTTTAGGCAAACCTTAAAATCTCAGGCTATGTAGGTGCCATTCAGTCATTTCCTCAAGAAAAGCTAGTGTCACTTTGAACACAAACTTTAATTGCAAATGAACTAAAAACTCAGGTTTTCTCTGTCTCCATGGCTTTACCATCTCCTGTGACACATTCTCTGAATGTGTCTCTCTCAGAATCTGCAACTTTTCTTTGGCCCTCTTGAATTGCCAGTGCAGTTTCTGTGTTCTTCTTTATGCAGTGTCTGTAATAAGCACTGTCATCCAATGACAAGCATCTTCAAAAATCATGCAGCCACCCACAGTCTTTTGAATCCTGATTATTAATGAAACCTACTGTTTTTACTGCTGAACTTGAACGGATTGCTAACACAGCTTACACAATGAAAATTGAGAAAATCAAGATTTACATAGATGTAACATCTGTGAAAAGCTGAAATTAATTTTTATGTGCCTATATACTCTAAATCAGTGTCAGTAGGCAGCAATTTGTATAGAATTGTTTCCTATTGCATTACTTGTATCACAGTATACTATAATACAGTGTCTACTATATTGTAATAGACAGTAGAGTTCTATTACAGTCTTCTCTGATTACAACTTTTCCTCTACTAAGAAAGACATCAAACAGTCTAACCTTCAGGATTTTTAAAGGATGGAATAAATTTGTCTACTATCCTTATAAATAATTTGAAAGTAGCTTCTATTTGCTGGAATATGAAAGAATGTGATTCTCTGATTCAGACTCAGGACTGAAGGGCTCATAAACCCATGCAAAACATAGGAAGGCACAAACTGCCATCTGAAGAGCAGCTAAATCCCATAACTGTATCCCATATATCCCACAGCTCACTTCAGTCACATATATAGGTTATATGAGTGATGACAGAAATAAAATTTGGAGCTCATTTGACTTGACATAAGATTTCATGTTGTGGCCTTCCTCACTAAAGGAAGAAAGACAGATTTCATTCTATTGATTGAAAATGAATTAAAAATTATTTTTAATAATTATTATGATTTGATTGATTAAAAAACAAGAACAAACTTTTTCTTCCACCTCGCAGACTCTATTGTGAAGAAACAAAATAGACCAGTACTAGCAGAGTTAGAGGCAGCTTTAAGGAGACTTGAAGAGTTCTGAAGAACTATATCACAGAATCACAGAATAAGATGAACTGGAAGGGATCCTTAAGGGTCATCAAGTCCACCTCCCAGCCCCAAATAGAACCATTCCCAAGAATCACACCATGTCCCAGTCTCAAAATCTGTTGCTGTAAGAGACTGTATTTATGCTAATCAAAATAAATGTGGGATAAGTATAAATTAAAAGAGTGGATATAGAAATTACAGTGGGAAAAATGTACTGAACTACATTAAAATTTCCAATAACCAATTTTAATTAAGAATAATTTCCTAGATTCTAATGTTTTTTTTTCCATATTTTTCTGAACAGATAATGTTATATAGTAAAACCTATGGTGGTATTTTAGTATAACATGTTGCATCAAAATTTTAAATTTGAAGGCTAAACTATTATCCTTAACAAAACTTGACTTGAAATTATTCAATAAATGAAAAATTAAAAGTAAACATATGGCACTAAGAAAACATTTCAGAATGGAGGAAATATAACATCTCCAGATGCTGTTTTCTTATGTTGCCTACTTGCATTTTTTGATGTGGGAGGTGCTTTTCAAATATAAAAGAAAAATCAGGTCTTTTTCTGTACATCAATAAAAATTAATAATATTAATTACATATGAAATTGGAAGCTGGAAGGACACATACAAGTGTTCAGTGGATGTTCACACAGATGTATTAGTGATAGAGAAAGCTTGGGAAGCTGTAGAAATTCTTCTAATTCTTTTCCTCTTCATAACACTACTAAAGAATATAATACAACCTACAGTAGGAAAAGGTCTTAGAAGTGCTCAGAGCCATGTAAATGAAAGATGATGAACTCCAATTGCGATAATAATTTTATGGATCTCTAACTCCCATTGCAATCTTGGATAGCCAGTTACAGAATTAGGAAAATGAGGTAATTTCTGATCTTCTTGTAGCACACTAGAGACCAAGAAATGTGTGAAATACTGACTTTGAGATATTTTTTATTGGGACTTCTGATTTCCCTCTAGTATTTAACAAATAGTTAAAAAAGTCCAAACACACAGAGAATGTAATTTCCCTAAATATCTATTGATAGACCATCAATAAAAACCTGACCAGAAAAATCTGCCATTATCCTGAAACTTAAGAATTAAAAGTCACTGTAACGTAACACATTTTATCCTATTAATGTAATTGCAGGTGCCATTCTTCCAGAAAGCCCTGATCCTTAAAAAGGAGAAGAAATAAAAAAGGTGGATTAAACCATTTCATTAAGTCATTTGCTTTTTACACTTCAATTTAAGTCAATTTCAGAGATTTTAAATGTGGATTTTGATTGTTTATGTGCACCAAGTCTAACAGTCTCTCATCACATCCTAGGTCAGTCATCACATTGAATGAAACAACAAAGATGAATCTTATTTAAATAAACATCTAGATTATATCATGCCAAACAGAGCAGGATAATATTTGTCTCATGCTCAAAGGTTAAAAAATCAGTACTAATATTCTTTTTGTTTTTCTTTCTCCTGGACTAAGCAGTAGAACTGGATTTGCTGTGCCTTTATTAAAAAGAGTAAAAACTTTCAGAATCCTATGCTTGTGAAGCAGTAATATCTACCCATAAAACATCACTAAACATCCAAATCATTACACTTGTTTTCATCCTCTCCCCACACTTTTGTATATCTTAGGATCCCAGAATAATTCAGGTGGGAAAGAACCTCGGTAGGTATCCAGTCCAGTCTCCTGCTCAAAGCAGAGCCTACAGCAATTTCAGATAATGTTGTTCATAGCTTTGTCTAGTTGGGCCAGAGCTCCACAGGCCTTCTAGGTCCAATACTTGTTTATTCTTTTAGAGGAGTTTTCTTTATCTAGTCACAGCCTGCTCTGCTCAACAGTTTATGACTGTTGTCTCATCATCCTGCCATGCACCATTGTGAGGAGCCTGCCTCAGTTTCTCACTAACAACCTGTAGATATGGACAGGCTCCTACTAGCTACCCTCAAAGCCACCTCTTCCTCCAGGCTCTAATCGTTTCCTTGGCCTATCCTCATAGCATCTTTAAAAACAAATATTTGTTTTTGTCCCACAAGGAAATTCCTCACGAGGGCAAGTGGAGAGGGGCAGTGACAGGACCCAAGTGAACAGCATGATGCTGTGCCAGGGGAGGTTTAGGTTGGATATTATGAAAAGATTCTTCACCCAGAGGGTGGTTGGGCACTGGAACAGGCTCACCAGGGAAGTGGTCACAGAACCAAACCTGACAGAGTTCAAGAAGTGTTTGGACAATGGTCTCAGACACACGGTGTGACTCTTGGAGCTGTCCTGTGCAGGGCCAGGAGTTGTTTTGTGCAGGGCTTTGTATATTGCTTGCTTTTATGTTCATATCCATTAAAGAACTGCAGTTAAGAGAAAAAATACTTTTTAAAAAATCATCTGTAAAATTCTTTAAAATGTCTGAAGAATTTGGAAAATAGCATATTAAAGTTTCTCTGGTGAGGATGTGTTGTGATACTCAAAAAATCATAAATTCTGTTTGTAAAATCAGTGGTCATACATACTTCACAACTTCATTTTGGTTGCTAAACCACTGACAAAACAATTTCAATCAGTCATCCAGACCTACATGCATTTGAATCCCCCTTTCATTTGAAGACCAGTGGAAGAATACTTTCAGCAGTTCATGTAACTCTCTCAAATTATTTTCCAACAGTCATTAAAAGGCTATAACATTAGTTAGAAAGACAGAGAGAGCACCAGTTCTGGCAATATTGTCTGGATTCAATAGGATGTAATAATCCTGAACAACCCCAGCCCTCAATCCCTCAACCACAGGAATTTTTAATAGAATATTTTTTATCATTTTGGCAATAAAATTTAAACCTAATATTACTATTCCTATGAAAAATGAATTCTAAATACACGGTTTCTGTAAAAAATTAGAACCTTTGAATAGATCAGAAACAAATAAATGTGTTGAGTAGTAGGCCAAGATGCTCAACCTGGACACAGAGACGAGCATGCATGAAGTCAGAATTTGTGCTCATCTTTGGTGCATTTTGATGATAGACTTACAAGATCCCACAACGCATTCGAACATCAAATGCATTCGGTGTTAAGTACCTTGAAGCTGGAAAACTTCCCAGCTTATACATCTGCCCCTTTAGGTTGTGCTACACAGCATGTACTCTGTTACTTTATGACTAACATCTTCAAGAAGAATAGAAGTATATCAGCTTGCAGCTTGTAATAAACCAAGAATAAGGAATAATTCTTTATAAGATATTAAAAGTCTGGTTAAAATTCAGTGCATCCAGCCTTGACAGGTGAAGAATCAACTTCACTTCACCTTCTGTTTTTGACAGCTTTTTCTCACATTTCACTTTTAAATAGCAATTTATAAATTGTTTGACTCTTTTCAGTCAGACATGCCTTTCAGTAACACGAACTGGTAAGCATATTCTGATTGGAAAATGTTTTGCTATGATAAAAGCTAAATCAAAAAAGTAATTAAACATTTTAGCTCGTTCTAAGTGATAGTAGCAGAAAATTAACAGGAAATGCTCCTTAAATCTTCCTGAAATCTAGCCCATTTTTTGCAGTCTAGGGATCATTCTCAAGACCATCAAATGTTGCAGAATAATACAGAAATACGGAAACAGATGCAAAAGAAACCTGCTATTGTTCCTTACCCTGGTAACAGATTACTTCAAAAATTATACTTTTAAATTTAACATCAACAAATTGTTTATTTTTACATTGGAAAATCAAAACCTCCAAGAGTGACCTTCTCCTAAGAACAAAATTATTTCTGTTCACATGAAGAAATATTATTACCTTGTTTATTTTGTATTTTTAATTCAGATTCAGACATCAGTCACACTACTGTTTCAGGTGTCTAGGTCTGGATGGCTGTAGCTTTGTTTTAGGCTTGCAAAAGTCAATAATTGTTTTAAATTATCATAGGCAGTCTTCAAAATGTTCCTTCAGAAACATGACCATCATCTATGTGTTCAGCTTTGCAGCCTTTGAATATTATTGTCTCTAGTTATTTATATTTTTGGTATATAAGCCCTTTCAGACTCACTGGAAATCACATATAAGTAACACTTCTATCCACTTATTACTGACATCTGCCTACAAAATCTGGGAGACAGTAGCTCTGGATAAGAAGAGGATCTAGATGCTACAAAGAGAAGCTACATGAATAGAAACACACAGTTCTAACTGAAAGGCAATGGCAGAAAAGGGACCTTTTGTCTTTGTTTTGCAAAGTGTTGAAAACACAGCATTTACTACTAATTCAGCAGCCACTAGTGTTTCTTTAGCCATGATTCAAGAGTTCCTGGATGTGATCCGGGAAATTACTCTCTGAAAGCAGATGCCTGTACTCATGTAAAGTTTCTTGCAGTACTGGGAGTCCACCTGAACAGACAATTGCAACTCAACACATTTAAACAAAGGCATGCTATTATTTAGACATAAAAACTCAGTAACAACTTATCCTGTAAATTATCATGGCCTCTCCTGTAAACACAGACAAGAGGAATATGTGGAAGATTGAAGTTTGATCATCTGAACTCTTAGAAACCAGAGGACACAAAGTATATGTTTTCTTATAATTTTTTTTTTTTTTGCAGAAATCAGGGAGGTGTTGGAAATATATTTCCATTAAATCACTTCTCTGATTAAAAGTTGGATTTATGCTTTCAAGGTCACAAAGAAAGCCTTTAGTCCCTGTGAATTTCCAGTGTGCAAACAACTTTTCCAAATTAGCTTATTCAAAGCCATTCAATTCACTTTACATTAACATGGGATGGCATTATGATTTCTTCATCTGTTCGATTCCCCTAATATCTGGCCTACAAGGTGAAAAGACAGTATTCTAGTATTTGTCATTTCTAAACCTAAACCTCAGGCTGCAGCTATCTTACAGCTAGGCAGTTAGCATCAGCCTGGTCTTATTCAAATCTTTTTTTCCTGCCTAACATTACATGAGACTTTTTCCATAAGAGGTAGGCTACTGTACTTTTCCATTGCTCTGACAGCCTTTGTTCCTACTGACATTAAGGGAGTGAAGATGGAAATTGGAGATTTTCTCCATACCTTTTACATTTTTCACTGTAGGTAAGCAAAACTAAAGCATTTAAACAAATTCTGGAGAGGTGGAATAGCACCATAAAGCAACAATTCATGATTGTACTGAAGTACTGTACTTGCATGAGAGGCATCTTGCATCAATGAAAATTAATAAAGGCAATCGCTAAGTAATATGTAATTTTAGAGCTGGCACTATTACAAAGGTAGGTAATTTGTCTGTTTTCTTACAAATCTATTACTTCTTCTTAGTAAAAGCTCTTAAGACACTGATTAGAAATTGTAACCTTGTACATTTTACGAAATGTGTTTCATAAAGAATGTTTCTAAACATATTGTGTTTCCAAAGAATGAATAGACTATAAGATAAATCTACACCAATGAAATTATAATTTAAGGAGGGATAAATGTTAGAGAATCCACTTAAAAATCCATGACAATTATACTAAAATAGAGTGAACTTTTGAAGTGTATTTCACACTATTTTTCTGAGAATCTGCTAGATCTGAACTGTCAGAAATAACTCAAGATTAATTTAAGTAGTGTATTGCTTTTATCAGAACCTATGAAACTTGACAGTTACCATCTCTCTAAAGTAAATACAAAGCAGCAGATCTGTGAGTCATTTACTCTAGCTATATTGCTCCTGCTAATTTATGATGTAAATGATTTAACAATTACTATGAACACTGAGCCTTAGTGAGCAGTTGTCCAACATATTTCCCTCTGACAAGAGTCATCTATCTTGCTCTTGATGTGTTGGGAGCTTTAAGCAGAAGCGTCATGACCCAGAACTGTTCCTGTGGCTGACCTGTGGAAAATCCTATGTGTATCAATGGAAAATAAACCCCTTAAACAGCAGAGATAACTCTTACATAGTTATGAAGCTTCAACAGTAGAAGCCTTCAAAGGGAAAAAAATAGCTTCCAGCATCTGTGGATCTCTGTCTTTACCTCTGCTCTTGAACATTTTTAACTCCTCAAAATGTTTTGAGATACCACTAATAGAGATGATGAGATACAAGATACTGGCTGTTTTATATGCCTATTGAAGGCATTTCTGTAATGCTTTGAAAAATAAGATTGTTCTACATTCCTCTTACCTTCTGTTTTTCTCATAATGTTCTAATTGTCCCTCCAGAGAGACAAGGCCAAATAACCTTATTAATTAATAATAAATTTTTCCTTTTAAATGGCTTTATCAGTTAAGCAAAATTGATGGATATGTGAAAAATAAAAACCCTGGTCATAGTAAGTAAAATACTGGAACAACCATAACTGCATTGTTCTCTGACAACAAGTGATAGTGTACTAATAAAATTCAGTAGCTAAGCATCCAAATTAAAACATGACTGTAATATTAACGGAAGTTGTATGTCTTCCACTACAGATGAACATCTCCTCTGCACATTAATCTAAGACTGAAAGAAGACTGTTTCATGGTTTCCTATGAAAGAAAATGATAATCTGTATTTCTTCAGATTAAGGACTACAAAAAGTATAATATAAAGTATCAAATTGATTACATATTATTTCCTTCTATGGGGTATATTGCTTAACTCCTATACACTGCATTTTAAAGTTTTACAGAAAACCTGTGTAAAAAATTATGACATTCAGATAGATAAAAATTATGACTTGTTGAGTTACTTCCAAGAAGAATCAGTTCTGGAGGCCTCATCAAAAGCTGTATTTCACTAAGCTATGCAGCTAATTTCTCTCAGTTTGTTCAGCTTTAACTTGAATTCAGACACCTATGGTACATCACAGGAGGCTGTCAAAATTTTAGATTAGTAAAGAAGGTAATTTTTACCTTGGAAGTATATATTCTAGATATTTAGAAAGAGTGGGTACTGTATATGACAGTCTCTAAATCTCCTGAAGGATATATAAGAACTTCAGTTCATTTTGTAAGACATGCTAGAAACACAACACCAATACAGATCACTCAAGTAAGCAAATCCAGTTCTCTTATTTGCAGGGAACAAAAAAATATTTTTCTAATTCTGAATAGATACATTTTTTCAACAAGTTTTCAGAGTCCACTCCAGAACTTTCTCAACATCCTCTACAAAATGCAAGACTTGTAGGAAAGACCGAAAGCCACAAACATGCTATGAGAAATTCAGGACCCTGTCAATGTACTAAGTTACGGTAGCAGTTATAAACCTGTGAAATAAAACCCCTCTGTGACTCTAGGAAATATTGCATATCGCACATTTTAGAAAAGATAAACAAAACTCCCAATCCCCCTATTTTTAAAAAAGTTATTTTCTACCTACAATCTAATCTATTGATCCTACCTTTTACAAAAGCTATTTCAAAAGCTACGTATTTCAGGAAACTTAACTTGCAAGAACTTGTGATGTGACATTATCTTGCCAACATGGGGATCAACTTGTCATTTTTCTTGTCGATAGATATTTTAGTTTTCCTATTTACATTAATTTTCAATGCATTAGTGTCTTTCAACTTAGCTTGACCCTGAAGGTATCAAGTGAAGGTCTAATTTTTGTCATTCTTTGGAGAAAAAGTTCATTTGTATCCAAAGCAAAACGCTCTAGTCTTAGAACCTTGCATCACATCCATTAGAGGTCATGATTTAGGACAGGGCGTAGCTGACTGTAAGAAAAATAGGTCTCTGCAAGGTGAATTATATTACATTACGTATGACCAACAGCAGGAAAAAAAGAACATTAATTCAATAAATATGAGTACTTTATCATATGTGTGAAGACCTAGTAGTGATTTGAGACAGCAACTTCAAGGCACTAGAAATAAAAAAAAAAATGAATGCCATCATAAAAACTTCTAAATGACAAAAAAGATGTAAAGATCCTATGTACCCCTGTTAGGCTTTCAGTATCTGGTTTGTAAAATACAAAGTTCTAAAGATTTTTAAGATTTTTTAAAAAAATTTAAAGAGAAACACCTCAGAAGGCGAACAGACAACTATAAAACATCATTGGGAGCTTTAAGTGTTGAGCATACAGCAGAATAAGATTTGCCATTCAGGATGCGCTCCTTTCCTGATTCCAGAGTGGGGTCGGAGCTTTGCACCATGAAGGCATGATTAGGCTGATATTCTGTAACCGTGCACATCATCACTGGGGAATGTGGTTTCAGGGCAAAGAAAAGGTGAGTGCAACCCCAGAAGTGTGCCATTTTGCCTCCCTCTCTCCAGCAGGAATGTTGTCAGGATCAACCAGGTCAGCAGACCCTGTCTGCTGTTATGGCTGCCCATCCCCTATCTGTTCCACCAGACATGGTGATGGAAAGCAGCATTGGTGTGAGAAGCACAAACGTGTGAGGAACTGAGCGAGGAGGTGAGCCCAAGTCCAGCTGAGCCCACCCTGAAATGAAAGGAGCTGAGCCAAAAGGAGCCGAGTGGAGATGCCGGTGCCAGAAGCAGTTGTGCAGAATGGAGTCCAGCATCTGAAGGGGCAGCATGGCAGAATGTGGATGATCAAGCTTTCAGGGGTTTGTCCATCTTTTTTTTTTTTGTTGTTGTCTTGGGCACAGGGACAGGAGAGTCAGCTGTGGGAACAGCTGCCATCTCTGTCCTGGGAGACACTTGGACACAACCTATGGGGAGCGTCTGCCATCTTGTCTTTGTCCTTGCAGCCACCAAGAACTAAGTTGAGGTGGAGAACATATGTTCTGTGTAAAGCACTTTTTTGTGTGTATACTTTCGTTATTAACATGTCTGCTGTTACTGTGTGCTTCTTATTTAATTGCTTTTGATTGCAGTAAATTGTTACTGTTACCCCTATTCTCTGCCTTTGTCCCTCTCTTACCAGAAGGGGTGGGAGGAAAGGGGAGTAGCTTGTTTGGAGTTTAATTTCTGACTGGTGTTAAAATGGCTAGCTCTCCTCAAATTAGAAGCGTAAGTGACCTCCTCTCAGGAAAACAAAGATCCATTCTTTCATTCAAAATATTCCCAGAAGAGAAGCAAAATTATAGCATTAATATTCCCTTTCTCCTTCTCCTATTCTCCATCTCCCTACCTAACTCAACTGACCAACAACCAAAGCACCCAAAAATATATGGTGAGACTGTATTTTAGCCCAATCTAAAAATCATATTTTGTCTTTGAAGGAGAGTAACCAAATAATTATTGGGGGATCTTTTTTCTCTCTGTATAGAAAATAGCAATACAAAAGAGGAAGAAAAAGAAGAGTATGACTGTGGAATTCAATGATTTGAGCAATACCCTGTTTCATCCTCTGTGCTCTCTGTACTACTTATTCATTTTACATTAAACAATCACTGGAGGATATACAAGGATTGAAACCCAAGACTACTCCTCTTTCATCTCCTGATTACTGTCTTACAGAACTAACTCATGCTTCCTCTCTCTGAAACACAATCTTTTATTATTTTCTGCAGTGTGACACAGCAGAAAGAGTTATATCAGTAAATCTATCAAACTGCCAGGGTAAGAACTCAGAAGCCGGTGGTCCTCCCATCTGAAGAAAGGACTGTAATTAATTACTAATCTGCCAGTCTGAAGAGAGAGAGAGGAAGTGCCCATTTTAACTTCTACATTTTAGTGTTCTTTTCATTTGAGTTGGTTGTGGCTTTCTGTGAATCCAATCATGTCAGCATGAGTTAGGCCTGCAGTGACTCTCATAACTTACCATTATTTACTAAGCTCTGACAACTCTAAATTCCCTACTTCCTACTTACTCCTTACACTGTATCCTGACCTATTTGTAACTCCAAGATTGTAGCTGCTGCTGAATGGAAGTAGAGGGCCAGAAGAAACTAGAAGAATTTTTTTCTTGACCTGAGTCCAAAACAACCCTTGTATGCCCAGCAAACACATAGAGGATATATCATACTAAATAAGGGTACCAAAGGAGAAAACTACAATGAAATACATAAAAAATTAAGCTTTCTGTTAGAATATTAAGTCACATATTTATTCAGGAAAAAAAGAATAATAACATGGAAGTGACCTAGGAAACTCATAACAAAGGGAAACTACACAGAAGAGGCATTTTGGGAACATGAAGGAACAGCAAAGATTAGTAATTGTGCACTGTAATACCTACTTATGAACTATACAAGAAGGACAGATTAGGCTGAACAATAATAATATCCATGAGTGTCATTAATCCTAAAAAATACATTCATAATCTCACTTCCAACTCATACTTCTGCTTTACAGCACAAATCATATCTTTCTTTAGCCAACTCTTCACCATTTTATTGGTTTTTTACTGATCCCATTTTTACTGATCATTTCCGTTGGGGCAATATATCAAATGTTGTGTTGAAGTCCTTACAGATCATATCTATCACATTTTCCTTATTAAAAAACCAAGCCCATAAAGTGTCTCTTTAAATTAAAGCCACACTACATTTTATCCTCAGGTTGATGCTCATGCATACCTGAACTACTCTTTATTATTTTTCAAATGTTCCCAGGTTAAGAAATTTCTCCTTTTCCTTGCTGTTTTTACATTTAGGTGTAAACAACCCTCCCACTTATCTGCTACTTGTCTCTTTAAGGTTTCAGACTAGCCAGTTTATGGAGCCAGTGACAAGTGAGCAAATCTATGAAAATACAGCAATTCTTTGTGTAGTGAGCTGTGGTGTAGGTAAAACTTTATGGTACTAGGCACAAACTGTTGAACTCTGCTGGACTGTGCCAGTTATGTGCAGAGTCCATTCACAGACATACTGTGTCCTGTTCCTTCTTATTTTTCCATGCCTAATTGACTGAGGAAACCAGAACACCACATTACTGCAGTTGACCCTGTATTAACTTCACACTACACTTTATATAAAGATACTTACTGCCATTCCTAAAATAATAAACTTTAATTAGAAGGGTGATATGTAGGGGATGTATTGCCCAGAAACTTCCAAGCAGGTGGCCAGAAACACGCTCTTTCATTATCCGGGGCATTCCAGCTCAGCACTAATTCAGATAATGAAAACCGTGACTAAAATATTTACTGTTCTAGCATCATATTGTATGTCATATAGTCCAACAGATTAATTAAAAACCCTTGTAGTGGAGATGCTATTTCTTTCCATATTGTTCCTATCCATTCAGCATTGTGCACAGGGGATTTTTCAATTTCTCAAATGTCACATATTAAACACTTTTTTTGCTGTCACCTCTAACTTGGCATCCTTAATACTACATGAAAGTATTGGGAGCTATTTTTATTTTGAAAGTGATTTATCTAAATATTTAAATAATCTTTCTATAGTATCCCTTTATAGACAACTTTAAAATAGTTGAACCTATCAAATGTTTTTTGTATTTGCAGAAATCCCAATAAAGATGGACAAGAAGATCCTCCAAATATGCTGATGAATGTGAAGTACAATGAAAACAACCAGTAAACGTTGCTTATAACTGCTAAATCATTACATGTTTTTCATTCTGTAAGACATCTGAGGCTTTTCATTGATGGAGAGAGAATACTGGATTACATGCACTACAAGATGAGGTTTCATGAATTCTTACAGAAAAATGCCTTAAAACCAGAATGACTTAGGGAACCAGTCTATGCACAGCCCATCAAAACATATAAATCTGAAGTCTGCTTTTGATGTGGATCAAGCATTTGCTGACAGGTTGCAACACATATTCTTCAGTCTACACGCATAAGGGATCCGCTAACATTAGCAAGTGGTCTCCAACCACCAAAAAATAATCACCCAAAAAATCATCCTGGGAAGGAAGCCAGTTGTGTCAAGATAGATTGGAAAGAAAGGAGTTTCTAGAGATACAGAACATTTGCTGTAAGAGAAAGGGTTCTACATAAACAAGGATAGGGCTTTTAGAGAGAAGAGTAAGTAAAAAGCCCCTCATTTCAAAAAAGATAACTTCTTTAGTGAAAGGTCAGGTCATGGAAGTGCAAAACAAATAATGACTGAGGTGTTTACAAAAGAAAGACCAGACATGCTCCAGAAATTCTTCTAAGTCAACAGAAGTAACATGAAAAGGAGGCATGAAAATTTAGCTGAAATTTGCATAAATATAGAAGACCTCAGAAAAGGAATTTTTTTTGGCTAAGTCTTTTATGCTTCTCATACCAGTACTACCGAGCGTTAATAAAGGAATTCTAGGTCTACTGACTGACAAAACTTGGAATATAACCTGTTTTGTAGCTCCCTAACATGCAGAACTAGCCAGCTATAATAGCAAAAGTTCATCCCTAGACTTAGATGAGTACACATCCATTTAAAAGCTCTGTTGTTGCCAAAAAGAGTCAACTTTGACCAAAATACAACTGTTTACTGTTAGTTTTACTGTCAGCTTTGTCAGATGGACAGATCACAGTATGAGATCTGCGTATCAGTGAGTGACATCTGTAGTCAGCAGGTTTCCTCACAGACATTCTCAAGCTCAAGAGGTTGTGTGTTTTTGGGAGAAGGCAAATACTTCTTGCATATCACGGGTAGAAAGACTTTCTAAGAAAGTCCAGCTTAGTCCCAGTAACTCTGCTGGACATCTGTGATAGATATATTGTCACAAAACGATTCATGCTCCAGAAGTAGAAAGCTATTTTACATGAAAACATTGACACATAACAGCAGAGATGATTCTCAGATTTACAAACTTCATAGACTTCAGCATTCCAAACCTGGGGATAAATAACAGCTTGCATAACACTGCCAGGATATTAACTGTGCTTCTGTTACTAATTTGTATCCTTCACGTTTTTTATAGCACAACATCTTTCTTCTCATCTAGATTATACATTACAAGAGGTATAATTAAGGTAGATTTTTGGGTTTTATCTATTTAGACAATCATAACATTTAAATAATATTTAATGGAGTCATAGTGGAAAGACCTCATGTCTACATTAATATCTCAATATTTTATTGCACTTCATCTACTCTGCAAAAAACAGGCTTGTATTGTAAAGAAAGCAACAACAAAAAATAAGTCAGAAATTTGATCACACACTTTCACATTGTTTGGAAAGAATAAGGAAGTGAAGATGTTAAATGTTTTTTTGATCCCTCTCTCACATCTTACCTAAAGGATCATTGAAATCCATAAGCTGTTTCTAATTAGTTTCTAATGACCTGAGAGTTGTGCAAGTTTAGCATCTTCTATATCTCGTTTGATTTCCCTTTTGGACTAAAATGATCTCAAGAGGGCTAAAATGAAGATAAAACGCACCTCCATGATCCCTCTGGTAATTGGACCAGAGACATAAATACAGGAAGGGCTAAGGGTAAAGACCATCATCATCAGTAGTTTTATAACCTGTATTAACAAAAAAATATGTGAGTGACTGTATAACCATAGAGTTTATTGATTTACTCTTTATACAATTCAGGGTAATGTCCAGACCGCTCTTTAACCTCTTGAAAAGGATTGCAAAAAAGTTGCATCTTTCTTGGAAGACTCAGTAACCAATATGCTAAACTATAGAAAAGTATCTCCGCAACAATCTGTCTCAGATGTGCTGAGGAAAAAAAGATGATAAAGGATCAGATTTACATTTTTTGTTCATTAATTACTGTTTGGTATCCTGACAAACTTAGCAGTTTAGGAAGTGATCGAAGTAATTATGAAATTGGCACTGACTTTAGAAAATGCATAAAACCCTCCAAGGTTTCAGAGTTAATTAGCTAAATATTAAAGTAATCAAAGTGCTGAATTTTTAAATTTATTGATAGCAATATTTGTGAGTACTATGGTTATATACCTGTTTCCTATTTGCAAATAAATGAAGAGCGGGTAATGTTAGTCCTTAGTAATCCTTAGTGCAACATTTTTTATTTGCTTTTTAAAATTTGGACTCATTATAGCTACATAATTGGTTATATATCATACTAAGAACTCATTCAGTTGTAAAACATCTACACATATTTTAACTTAGAACTGCCTCAAGGTGATGAAATAGACACGATACAAAATTTCAGAGTTGTAAAGCAAAACAGAAAGTCTTTGAAGAGCTGTTGAATCTATAAATCTCACAAACACTTTAAAATATGCCTTAAAAAAAAATTGACCAAACTTGTCATTTAAAGGGAAAAAAATACTGACAATATTACATGCCATGACTGAGATGGTAAAGTCACCATGATTAAAATGGAGTAATTCGCTTTGAACTAACTCTAGTTGATTCCTCTAATGTGCCTCAGGATTGTCTGTGGCAAGCCCAGAGGAAATCTTTTGTGCTTCAGTAAGCAATAAGCCTCACACATCATTATTCTTTCAAAGACTAACATAAGGGATACCAGTAATATTTGGGCTTTTTCTTGAGCCCCTAGGAAGCCAAGGTACTAATTTAATACATGAACTTTTAAGGTTGGATTTCTATTACATGATTTACACTATTCGCCCTTCTTGAGATGTAACCAGGAGTGTCTAAATGGAAAAAACCAGGAGTAGTATTCTTCAGTAATCCACCAAATATAAGAAATAAGGAAAAAATTCCTCTAAGCAATTCACATGGTGTGCAATCCACTAAAAACAGTGTTATCAATAAAATCTCCAGCTAAACTGTATTTTATGTTGTTTCAAAGGCATTGCCCACACATTATTACATTTTTGTTTTGTTTTGTTTTCCGGAAATGCCAAGCAATCTGTTACAACCAGCTGTTTTGTAATCCTTCAGTGGCAGAACTGTGGTGGGATTAAGAAGCCTTTGTGATTCTTGTACTTCTTGCTCTGCAGTGATAAACATGCAACTTCCATCACAAACATACAGACGCCTGCATATCTTGCTATGCACACTGTAAACATCAACCCAACACTCCATTGCTCCTTCGAGGGAAATAGCTGCTCTTTGAATTAATCTTGCATTGTAATTTTACAGGTTAGTTACTGTCATATCTTTCATTTGTATATCTTTTAAAAATGGATTTTTCAGCTTTCTGTGAAATGTATTCTAGCATTCATATTATAAAGAGTGAATAGGTAAAACTTCAAAAACTCAGCATATCTTAGAGTATACCAGATTGCCAAAGCCCAGATTTAATTAAGTCACTTGTGTGGAAGTATAATAAATAAATGAAAATACACAGTATGCCCAGTGAAGTTGTGGATGCCCCATCCCTGGAAGTTTTCAAGACCAGGCTCGATAGGGGTTTAAGGAAGTTGTCCCTGCCCACAACAGGGGTGGGAACTAGATGATCCTCCATATCCCTTTGAATCCATGCTATTTTACGATTTTATGAATATAGCTGCAATAGTACCTCTGTTCTACAAAACTGAAATAGAAACATCAACTCATATACCCCTCATGGATGAAGTAGCATTAGATTTCCAGGAGGCTATCCACACAAAACAGGGACTGAGCGAGACCTATATTTACAGATTTATTCTATTCAAACATACTGGGCTTCTAAAACTTACCAGTCAAAGACAGCACTCCATTTAAAGCTGCTGCAACATTGATGTTGCAGCTTGTCTCCATTTTTCAGCTAAATAGAGGTTTTCTTTTTCACATCACATAAAGTCCTCAACCAGCTCAGACCTTCTAATAAATTGCTAACTCTGTTACAGTATATCTTCTATTATGCCTCTTGTTACTTTAGTAAGACAGGAAATTAAAGCTGTAAAACACTTTCAAAATGATAGGGCACACTCAGGCAGTCATTTTTCTTATGTTCCAGTATTATTCTTCAAAAGACCTTTTACGATACTAATATTAAATTTTTTGAAGTCTGAAGAATCTGTTGAAAGTGTTGAATTTCTAAGATATAAAGCTCAAATATTGCATCTACTCATGCATTTATTAAAACTGGGAATGTGGGATGGAATTAAAAAAAAAGCACAAAATGCAATGCAGCTAAATAATATATGACCTGATACATTTTAGATCCACATTAGAGAGTACAATGTGTGGAAATTTGATTTAATGCTAAGGAAAATCTATTTTGCTTTTGTCTCACCTTACGTGGCCAAATGCACACCAGATGTGGTCATTCATATAAAAGGTTGGTAACTGCACACTGAAGCACAGAAAACCAGACAAATACTATAATGGTCACTTATTCAGCATGCTCACATTAAGGAAATTGAATCAAGCTTATGAAACTATGCATTCTTTATTAACCCCATAGAAGAAGGTCACACTGACTGCTCTTCTAATGGAACGCACACTAAAAAGATTGAAAGACATCATGTGAAAGAAAAGCACAGAAAATGCTAAGTCTCCTGATGAAACATTTCCAGAATGAAATTAATAAAAATGTTGAAGGATTTATCTCATTGTTAAGAAATAAACACATGCAGTGACGTATGTTTGGAGAAAAAAAATAAAAAGGAAAAAGAGGAAAGAGAAGAGGGAAAAAGAAAAGAAAAATGAAAGAAAGAAAATGAAAAAGACAGAAAAAAAATGAAGAAAAAATAAAACTAAGCTAAGCGTGTTAAGTATTAAAGATTGGACTTGATGATCTTAGAGTTCTTTTCCAACCTATATGATTCTATGATTCTGTATTCATTATAATTCCAAATATATTGTAGAAACATATTCCTTGCTTACCAAGTGGGCAGAATGAAGGTGTTCAATTAGGAAGCCTAAGAGAAGAGTGAATATTCACTATGTAAATCCTGATTTCTATGTGATTTAAAGTTCTATATTCATTTTCCATTTTACTGAAGCTATCACTTACTTTCCCAGTTTCATTTGATCTATTTTATAGAGATTTTAAACAACCTTTGGTGCCAAGTTAATTTAGCACATGGACACTTTGATTTAGCAGTATGTAACAACATACTGTTAAAGGTACAATGTAGCGATTCTGCTTGACATTCCCTGGTTCAAATTAAATATGAGTCTTCTTCTTCTATACACTAAAAAATGGAAATGAAGTGTAAATACTAAAGGTAAATACTAAAGGTTATTTTCTCAATTCCATTCAGTTCTGCAATGCCCACTTTTTTCTTATTTAGCAAATTGTTTAATTTTTTTTTCATGTATGTTTGGCTAGAAATTTAGTGGGCTAAATCTAAGACAAAACCACTCAATAACTTATGTTTCCTTTCTCGTTTCTGACACATTTCTTCTCTGTTGGAATTCCAAAGCAATCAACTACCTGGGGATATATACTTCTTCAGAGATCTCTTCTCCACTATATCAATTAACTCAAAAGCAATTTTGGATACCTTCCAATGTACTACTACCATCTGGTCTCCCTTAAGCCTCGCAAGCTGGAGTAGACTTGAATTGGTCTGAATGATGGTAATTTTCTAAATTATTAACAAATTAGGCATGTTCCTACTCTGTTTCCTTTCTCTGATTTGTTAAAAAATTTCCTAGTGACCTAAAGAATCCTTGGGAATATGTTTTAACATTTAAAAGAAGCCCTCAAGACTGAAGAGGATCACCTTACTCACTGCAATGTGATACTCTTCAGGATTATGTCCCTTATGATTGTGATGGAGGGAACTGTGAAAAATGCATTTCAGCTCCCACCTAATCTGTGAATCTACCTGTCATTTCTATGTAAAACAAGCTCATGGAGCAAAAAGTCAACTCATTGGTATCCTTTGATATAGGAATGAGAAATGGCTGGGCAACATGACAGGCCCAAAGAAATGGCATGTAATTCCAGATTTAGTAATGTAGAGACACCCATGAAAGAAATTTTTCAGGGTTACAGAGAGGCCCACCTCCAAAGTCAGTAAAATTATAGCTTTTTTCTCTTCTTTGTTTCAATCAAGACAACATAGATTTTTTCCTCTGTTTAGGTTTTATAACATGTTTGCCACTTGATAGGTAAAAAAATGTGACTGAAATATGTCACGTGATAGATGTTTTTATTTCTCTGCCCAGCAGAACAAGTCTCCTCAACACAGAAGCCCTCCTGTGTTTATATGGGGGAAGGAAAGAAGAAAAGTAGAAGTCTTCTTACTTTATTCCATATTCCATTAAGATATTTTTGTTTAAGATGGCAAGGAATGTTGCATGCCACAGACTGACCTTGTGTACTTCCCTATCTGTTCCCAGATGACTCAAGGTTGTTGTCCTTTAGCTTTTATTACTTATTTGTGCCTCTTCCTACTGTCATGTATAATAGATTAGGAATCTCTTCATAATTACCAGTCCCTCAAGGCCAGAGTGTCTTCTACCACCAGATCTGAAAACTACACTTTAATTATGCATTCAGAATTGGAAAAACAACTGTGACTACAACATCACCAGTAAAATTATGGCATAAAAGAGCTATGAGAAAAATTTCCTCTGCCATAGCTTGGGCTCTAAATTCTAACAGCTTCAGCATATAAACTTTTACAAGTACACTCCCAGCACTGGGGATTTTGTTAGCAAGAGGGAAGACTCTGCTATAGGGAATTATTTGAAACCCTTTCGTTTGAAAATCCAACAGACTCACTGCTAGAAGGCACAGAACTTTTAGGGATTCTGACATTGGCCAGAAGCCTTATGGGTTCTATGGGGAAACAAAAAAGGTTTCTTGGAGCCTTTCTTCCTAAAATATGGTATAGTCATTCACTATTACATAAAATTTCAGTTTTAAAAAACAGTATTGTGCATGAATACAGGTGAGCAAATACATATGTATAAATGCAGGCATTTGTGTGTATTTGTGTGCATGGGTACATGAAGATGATCATATTTACTACTGTCACAAGTTATGAAAAATCATACTGTTGGGCTGTTCCTTCATGATGGGTATATTTGACAATTCCTTATAAGAACCGAGCACTGAGGAAGTTATCCATTGCTAAATAGGAAGTTTACTAAAAAGAAGACTGATTTTTTAATGTTATTATGCACAACATTCCCTGAAATATAAATCTTAAATGAAATATGAAGCCAAAAAAGGATTTGTGTTCTATGTCCAAAAATAGGATGGACCAGAAAAAAGTATCTCTGAAAATCTGAACAAAAAAAAAAAAAAGAAAATGTAAACCATCAGAAATAAACAAAATGTGAGCTCTGCACCCTGTTTTGCTGGGGTAATATGAAGGCAGTGAGGTTTCCAGTTTAGATAAATGGCTGTGAGCAAGAGGATTCTTGGTTCTAACCCCCAGTGAGCCAACCTCAGGCAAGTCATTCAGCTTTCCTTTGCTTCAGTCAATCCAGCTTAAAACCACAAAAAGCAGGTCCTCAGTGAAGCCAGACCCTGCAACTATGCCAAGATATCTCTCGGGCAAATAGACAGGGAAAAAACGTGTAAGAAGAAAACTACATAAAGAAGGGGGGGAAAGCATTCTTAATGGTTTGCAAGGGGTTGAACAGAGGGCAAACACACCACCATGCTGACATGAAACGTTTCCAAACAGAATTTGAGACCTTATACTCAAATAGGTACATTTTCTATTGAGATTTCTCAATTTATGGTAGTGTACCCTGCATAAAATATTTTGTACTTTGATAATAATTTACTAATTTACTATCAGGAATTAGGACCCTTCCAGAGTTGCAAATTTTGGAAAAATACATTAGTAACTTAAAACATTAGAATTTTTAAAATACAGGGATTTCTTCTCACATAAAGTGAATCAATAATTCAGTTGTTCAGCAAATTCCCGTCTGCCTCCAAACATTTTACTAGAAAGATGAATATGAGAATAGAATCGACAGCTTTAGGGTGTGATACACAAATAAAAGATAATGAAAACTAGAATTAAATTCATGGGTTGCATTTGTTTTCTCTGCATGCTTAATAGAGTCTCCCATTGTTAAGGACTCTGTAAGTAATCATAGATTTCTTATTTAGTCTACTGGAAGAAAAAAATGAGGTACTATGAGGATTAAAATGACACAAATTATAAAACAGATAAAATATACATGCATGGGCTACTCAGTTGGTATTTTTTCTGCCAGCATGTAAAAAAATTATAGATGCAGTAAATATTTGAGAAATCATTCTCTTTACAGCGTTATGCACAGAGTTGTCAGTTTTCACCACTGAGCTTTGTTGATTTGTATCAAATACCTAATTTAAATATAAAAGGGATAGTTACATTTATAGCACTCTTGAGTATTTAGGAATACCTACTGATATTGCAGTACTGCTTTTTTTATTCACATAAAAGTAATCCATACTTTTAGGAACAATGCTAATCAGCAGAGGAAACAATGGCCATTTTTCTGCTTTTCTCACACATTTCATTGCAGGCTGTAAATAAACAGAGTAGCCAGTGTACTGCATGGCATTCATTCTAAACATATACTCCAATTGTTCTGATAAAGAAACTACCAGGTGAGATTATTCTGTCATATGCATTACTTTGGCCGACATAATCATCCCTGTGTTTCTTCTAACTTGAGAAAATATTGAACTCATCACACCTGTGCTGCAGTTTACTTAATGAAAATGTATTAAAAGGTATTATTCTGCCACATATTGCAAATAAAACTGACCTGATGTATTTTCAGTGAAGAATGAGATTAATTTACTTCCTTACAATACTGATAGGACACCCCTGCAGTAGGGGTCCAAGGTTTCCTCATGCTTTGGATTCTTTTTTCTCTTATCTGTTGGAAGTTCACTGTAGGTCAGTCATGCAAACTGCATATTTTTTCCTCCCAAGGAGAGCAGTGAGGAAAACAAAACAAAAANAAAGGAGGGAAGGAGAAAAAAAAAAAAAAAAAAAAAAAAAAAAAAACAACACCAGCTGAGCTGTCCTATGACATTGAAATGGGGGAAACAGGTTTGGAAGGAAAGGATGTGAAAAACTGAAGAACTGAACTGTGGATGAAGCAGTTACTCTCCCACCAACATGGTTCTATGGGAATACACTATGTTGACAGCTGGCATAGAGGTTTATCCCTGACTTAAGAGAAGTGAATGAAATATAACCAGAAAAAAAGCTGCCATCTGAAAGAAAAATAAATACACTAAAAGATATGTGTCATTTTGTATACTTAAAAGTCTGCTAATAAAGTATGAACTTGAATAACTTAATTCAGGACCCAGTAACAGATCACACAAAATCTCTGCCTCTGCTCCTTAATATATAAACAGATACAAGAAGAAACTTAATTCATTTCTTCATGTCAAGTCATTATGGGATTTTGAAAAAGGTGTGGAGCCAAGTATCCTGAGAACCAACGTTGCTTACTCACAACAGACAAGAAAAAACCATTTCTGCAGCTGAAAATTAGGAAATGTCATGCCTGCCAGATATTCTCTGGGCCTTTAGCAAGTCCCTCATCAGCAAATCCAAAAGAAACCTAAATTCTTTGAAAAAACTTTGCTAGAGTTTAATCTTAGAGTTTAATCTTTCACAGCAAGAAAATTTCATGCTAAAAATTTGAAAATGCTTCACTAATTCTGCATAAATTATTCCATCACCTCTTCTCTAATATTCAATATTATACATAATTAAAAATTCAAGTTTTGACATTCTTCCTATTTTTTTTTCTATTTTAAATGCAAGGCTATACTAAATTAGAGTCATATGAAACAAAAAGTGCTTTTGGAAAACTGTCTTAACAGATGTGGTTCCAGTGGATCCACAGTCCTTCTCCAGGTTTAAAGACTAATCATTCTCTCACACTGTTCTGAGTCAAGTCAGAGTTTTAGGAGTAATACATACCTCAAGTTAGGATTTCAGGAGACACTAAGTAATACCTTGATTTGGTGTAGTCCTAGTACTGCCCCAAAAATATGACCAAAATTATTCTTGTAAATGTATATTATAGTTAGAATGTATTTCTGTAATAAAATATATAAAATATGAACAAATTGTTTGGTAAGCAACACAACATAAAGGAAAGGTAACTTTCTTTCCCTCTCATTCTCATTTTAAACTTGAAACAAACCAGAATAGAATTACTGGTGAGGATGAAGAAATATGCTCATGTCTGCTAAACATGCCACATGCAGGCATCTGGAACTGCTTAATTATCTTCCGTTCTGGATTGGACTAGATAGGACTGAAAGTAAATTTTCTGTTTCTAAATCAAATCTGTTCAGACATGCCACATGCACTTGTTCTCATCAAGGATTAAGTGCGTGACAAGCTTGAACTTTTAACACCAAATACTTCTGAGATACCGGAGAGCAAAAACAAGGTCACAACACTTCTTTAAAATTGAAACATGTAAATTTTTCACAACATTGTCACTTAGAATTGATTTCCCTTATTTTCTTCGATTTTTCCAAAATAACCCACCATTGATCTAAGAATAAGAATGAGAAATAACAAACTGAATATGCATTTCCTCCCCTCGGAAGTTAAAATGGGTGAAAATAAGCCTTGGAATACAGTGGCTCGTGTTACCTCCCCTTGCGAGCTGTCGCCCAAACTACAGTGCAACAGCATCTAATCTCAGTTCAGAGCCAGCAGCCAGACAGCATCCAAGAATAAAATCACATGCTTCAGAGAAAAAAAAAAAAGCTAGCTACCTGCTTTTCTAGCCCCTTGCAGAAGCTGAATGTACCACTGCTAGCAAGTAGGGGTTCTTTTTCTCATGAATGAAAGAATGGTGATCAAGAGGCTAGGGGTAAAAAGCATAAGTAAATTTATGGATCCCTCAGTATCCTGATCCAAAAATAGGTGTTTTTTATAAAAATATGCCTCTATTGAAAGTTAATCAAATTTTCCATTCATTCAATTTTCTATGATGCTTTTATTCAGGTCTGACACTAGCTGTTAAATAGTAAGAAAATGTACAGCTAGATAACATTTGAAATGAAAGGAATTAATATTTTAAAAATTAAAAATTCAGTAATAATAAAAGCATGCAATAAAAACAAACAAAAAAACCCAAACAAACAAACAAACAAAAAAAACAAAACAAAGAAAAACCAAACCCCAAACATTCAGGAATTCTTGGCTTGATCCAGAGCACTCAATTCCCCCTATGCCTCTGTATTACCTAGCTGTATAATACCACAGAATGGCTCATCATTATTATTCTCACTTTCAAAACAACTTTTTCTCTGCTTTACTTTTTAAAGTTTTCCATCCCCACAGAAAAAAGAAGGAGAAATATGGATGTGAACATTAACTAACCCATCCTTTCCTGCTGCATAATATGGAAGCTACTGACTTGTAGACTGAATGAAAGGAAATAATAAATGAAATAAAATGGTCACTTTAAGCCAAAGCAGATGTAGTAGTTCAAACTTTCAACTTTTCCAAAGAGTTCTAACTTTACCAAAATGGGCTCTAACTACTAATCCTGTAATTCTACAGCATTTTCAATGCTAACCAAACAGGGTGATTATGCATTCTGCATTTGAACAAAAATAAAAACAAACAAGGAAAAATAACTTTGCAGGATCACAAAAGACAGATGACTTGGTAGAATAACAGAACTAAGTCTGTGAATTATGGTTGGGGGTGCCGGAGATATAAAGCTGAGTGGAATTTGAACTGAAACATGTTATGATTTTGGTAAAATTTTTACTAAGTCATTTAAATACAGCCATCAAACTTTCTACCAGAAATCAGCTAGCAATATTTTATGGACTTATTCTCAGACACATGTGCCCATTCCCCTACTTCTTCAGAGGTGAAAGACTTTCTTTCCCCAACTTGCATCACTCTAATGTGGATCCCCTACTGCATGCACTCATAATAAACTACTTTTCTCTGTTTAGTGTCACAGAACAATTTTTGCACCACAGTTAAGACTTTCCATGACCAGAGCAGCAGAAGTAGGGTCTGCCATTCCAGAGCTGCCCCATAGTCTCCCTGCCTGAGGCCAGGAGTGCCAGGCTAGGGCTGAGAAAATATTGCTATCATCAGTTCCCAGCCTGGACACCCATCCTGGCTTGTTTGCCACAGGTGCAGCCCAGGAGCTGAGAGGGAAAATCCTCTCCTTACCTCCCTTCAATTTCTTGTGTGTTCTGAGGGTTGGCAGGGTGGGAAGGCAGGGCTGGGTACCCGTGGGGCCCTGCTGAGTCTCCTCTGGGCAGGCAAGGGCCTGTTCTGCAGAGATCCTGGTTCTGTACTCTTCTGCAATTTGGATGTTTTAATAAAACATATCCTGAGACAAGAGAAGTGTCCTGGGGTGCTTTTTTTGTGCCCACTGTAAAAAAAGTAGGGGGATGTTGGGACTACCCCATTTCAGAGCTGTCACAACTCATGTTTTCAACATGGCACGTGCATGCTTCGCAATATTTTTTTTAATTTTAACATCTCTTGTTTATGGAGGTACTGCTGAATGTCTCTGACCATTGTTTCTAAATCTGCTGAAGGGCAGAGTATCACTCATTGTCTTTCTTCTGCTTTGCATTTGGATTCAAGTAGTGCAAGTGTTTACATCATGAATGACAGATAAAAATCATCAGCTTCCATCTCTCCACTGTTTTTTATCCTCGTGTTTCTGTAGCAAGCATGTGATAGGTAATTAACTACAAGCATAACAAGAAAATATTACAGCACCAATTCATCAATGTACAAAACTGAACATGTAACCAAACTTCCTTCAGTTTTTCTCAAACTCATTTATACAGCTAGAAAAACTTCAAGAAAATCTACTCTCGAGCAGCTCTCATGTACAGCTTCAGGAGTTATCAGCTCCTTTTTCTAGCTGACATCCTCCCTACACAGAATTAGATATCAGGCTTTCTCAGGGCTGAATATATTAATGGTTTATATTAAAGGTACAGTTACTTTATATGAAAGGGACAGGAGAGTGACTTAACTTTTTTAGATGATGGAGTGGCAACTTAAATTTGAAGGACAGCCCACCTGGCAACATTCTGTAAACTGACTCTTAAAACTATATGGACAGGTCAAGGAAAGCATTCCCTTTAACTATACTCAAAAAGTCAGTGCACAGAAAGTTTTCCATTGTGCTTCCTTCCCAGTTCTAGTGCCCCTTAATTCTAAAACAAAAATACAGCAAGTAGCACTGCAAGAGCTCCATCTTTCATGCACTGGGAGTTTTGTATAGAAGACCAGACCTCTCTGACTGTTTCAAAGGGAATATTTTCGACAAGATTTCTGGTTTTGTAGTGCAGTGATGTTCATTTTGATAAGCTTTTATGGCTGTCAGCATACTGATTGTTCACACTGACACAAGGTTTACACAAAAAACAAATAAGAACCACCAGTATATGAATAAAATACAGCTGCTAGATTACAATCAAAATATTATGAAATTAGTCAATATTTATGTAGGTATTACAAGAACTTCTGACTATCCAAATTTTAAAGGGGGAAGTTCTAAAGGAACTCAGCCTGTTCAGCCTAAAGAGGAGATGACTGAGAGGGGACTCATCAACATATATAAATATCTAAAGGGGGAGTGCCAAGAGGATGGAGGATGGAGGCAGGCTCTTCTTGGTGATGCCAACCAACAGAACAAGATGCAATCAGCAGAAAATGAGGCCCAGAAAGTTCCACTTGAAAATGAGGAAGAACTTCTTAACTGTGTGAGTAACCAAGCATAGGAACAGATTTTCCAGAGGTTATGGAGTCTCCTGCACTGGTGATATTCAAGAACTACCTGGTTCTGCATTTCATGCAATAGACTCTAGAATTTTTCTGCTTTAGGTAAGTTGGGCCATACACCCACAATGGTTCCTTCCAACCTGACCCATTCTGTGGTTCTGTGATGAGCTCTAAAAATAACACTACACTGAAGTTTAAAAAAAATCCTGGTCAAGAGACAACACAACAGAGTAAATTTACAATACATGCTGAGAGTAAAGTGCATAATTGTCTGTGAATAAGTAATAAGTGGAATGCCAGTTTATATAAACCATCAGTTAAATATATAGTTCTTTCAAATTATTGTTTAAATGGGACCAAAATATCACAAGAGATCTTCATAATAACACCTCTTTATCAGAACTATGAACTACTAATAACTGTCTGCAATAAAAAAGCTGATATTTACTAAGGGTTAATGGATATTAATTTTGTGTTAGTTTGGATTGAAAGATAAAGGAGTACTTTTGAAGGAAAAAAAAACATGTCATGCTGATTTTTCTTGTCCATCATTGTAAAGATGTAAGTGCTTATGTCATTTACGGTACTTGTAAGTAGAACTGGCACCTTTACCTATGTACACATCTTATCTTTTCAATAAATAGCTCAACTGCGTTTTGGTAATGTAAATTTAGCACCCTATCTGGCTCCTACCTCATTGATACAGACAGTATTCTGTAAATTTTGTATTTTTGGTTCCAGAAAAAACTGTTAACAACAATCAACTTCAAGGTGTGAATTTTCTCAGGCACACTAGGGTATAGGCTAAGAAGTCCCTGAATGTCCTGGTATATTTTCTGTCAGATAGCTCTGGGTATACTGCTTGGCACATAGGCTATCTACCTGTGCAATACAAGTGCCTACCAGTTTCCATTCATTGTGTGAGACACTGCACTTAGCTGGCACCAAGTTCAAGTGTCGTACTGTCTTAGTTAATCGCATAAAGGGATTTATTTGGATATCGGTGAAAAGCTTGGGCTAATTTTGTTTTTGAGACAGACTGGACGATTCACTTGTTTGTTAAGCCTCCTTAAAATCCTGCAGAAAATTCTGGGCATGTTCTCATTGATAACCTATGGCAGCAGATACAGATATAGGGGGAGACTGTAATGGTTACTTCCAAGGTGTTGGAGTCCTGTGGTATATTTATTACAGGGCCACAGAACAAACAGTTTGAAAGCTAGTGGAAAATGACTAAGTTACAATTCTCCACTCCCTTTAACATATATAGACTTGGAAAATTTGGATGTAGCCTTTTTATGATGATAGAATTTTTATCTAGTATAAAAATAACTAATATACCTAATTCAGCAACAGAAGACAATACTGACTGCTGAAGAGAATATTGTTGCTTCTAAATAAAGGCTTAGAATTAAAAGAAATCTGGCTTTTAAAATTTCTTTTTTATTTTAATTTTCTGTGTTTAATGAAAGGATGCTCAGGAGGGCAGTCTCAGCTACAGCTTGAAGAAAAACTGATTTGTGTAAAAATGGGGAAAGTGTCTTCGTTCCACTTGTTTTAAAATTTGTTGTGCAGTGATCAGTTTGTTGACAGAACATCTGCTCATTTCATCCTTTGCAAGCTCAAATCTGTATTCCACTTCTGTTCTGTTTTCAAGATAGAATATCTTGACATATTTTTGGCTCTACAGTCATATTCGGTGTCAAGAGAAAGATTTCCATATTTGTCTGTTGCTCCTATGAAGAAGCAGTCATGGAACCAATCTTTCACACATATTTTCCCCAGATGTTAATTCAAAGGCTGAACCATCCCAAATATGTACAGAACATCCAAATTAACTTGAAAAGTCATTGAAGACAGATTTTTCAGGAGCAGGGCATGCTTAGAAACTATTGCCACTTTGGCTGTGCAGAACCAAGTCTTTGAAATATCAAAGACTGCCTATACAATTTAATTAGACAGGGCCAGTGAGAAGTCCTAGGCTCTGAACTAACATTGTTCACCTCCATCTAAAGAGTCTGGTCTGTGCTCTGGAATGACTGTGCAGTCCCATACTGTGTTCATGTGGTACTTGGACAGAACTGTGTTTCCTTTTGCAGCATGGAGGGTGTGGGTGGGAAGGCTGCACTGCTGCCCCTCGGAGCACTGCTCTGCCTTTAGGAGCCTGCGGCCGGCGCTGCTGGCCCCCAGCAGGGTTTCAGGGGGCCGGGCACCCAGGGCTGGTGCTGCAGGGCTGTGAGAAGCACTGGGAGCTCAGCGGGGCACAGTCTGTGCCCCCCGCTCACTGGGTCTGACCCCTGGTTACGCTGTCCTGCGGCTGTGCACAGGCACTGCCACAGATTGTGCTGGCCCTGCGTTCAGATCTCATTTTCCCCAATAAAGATAAGAAAAATGAAAGTGCATAATTGATTAGAAAATGAAGTGTTCGAAGGGTTCTTGTTTTTTTTTTTTTTTCTTTAACTCGTCAAGAAAATACCATTTTATTGATATATTAACCTCCATGGGACTTATTAAAACCAAATAATAGTTTTTATAATTGCTTTCCTCTTCCACAAGAATAGCTTAGATTTCTACATAATTTAGTAAATTTTATCTTTAAACAAAATGAGAAATTGTAATCTAATTTTTTCAATACCAGTTTTACAAAATTATTTGTTATAATGAAAACTTTCCAAAGTTGTAAAATTGTTATTTGCATTTATTTTAAATAAAAATTAAAATTTACAAAGTAATCCCTATTTCAGTTTATAAAATATAAAAAATAATTTTAAAAGGAAAAATCAATACTATCAGAATCTTATTTTTTGCTATTAAAGGCTTTCCTTGGCATCTCACCTTACTTTTTCATTTATGTTCAAAGCATGTATTCTCGAACTGTCATCAGTTTAATGATTAAATAGCCAGCATCCTAAAGGGAAAAAAAATTGTGCTAAGCATGGATCTTGACTATGCCTGAAGGATCAAGCACTTCACTGAATATATTGAGTTTACAGACTTCTTCTAAATCTAAATAGATGATCTCCTCACATTGCTTTTTATTTAATAGCTCGCACTGCAAGGAGACACAGGACAAAGATTCTATTTTGTCTTCTGCCAAGGAGCCATCAGACCCACATCTCCTAAGCTATCACCATCAATCTATTGCACTTTTTTTGTACAAGGACTCTTAATCCTTCCTGTTGTAGAAATTCCACTGTATACGGAATAATCAAAAACCAAAGATAGATAGAGAGAAGTTAGAACGAGAATACATTTCTCGCTTAATGGCTCAGCTCCTAAAAAACGTTTCCACTATGGGGGCTCATTAAAAAAGTTCAATTTGGCACTTATTAATTGGTAAAATGCATAAACAAATTATGTGCTAAAATAGCAGCTTCCCTCCCTGAACAGAAACTTTGGCCATTAGGATGGATCTTCATCCTCACAATCCTGCATTCTCTAAACAAATTAATATGCAATTGTTTCATGCAAAGTAGCTTATCTGAAACAAGACAATGGACGCATTTCTGTTTTGCGATATTTCAGAGGCTGGAATTTAGACCAGTGCTCAGAGAGTGGAAGGCTCACACCTCTGTCTATCATCTCCTCAGAAGTTTTCTAATAATTGAATTTTCATACAGAAGGTTATGTGAGGCTTTAGTGGAAATGTAACTTCCAATTCCAGCTCTCCCTCTTCCTTATTGGAAGCTCAGAATACAGTTCAGAAAATTAATTCTATAAATTTTGACCATTTTTAAATCTATCTGTGATGAGGCCCCTCATACTTCAGAGGAGACTGGAAACTTTTAAATAGTGACCCAAAGGAATAGAGTGTTTGACATGAACCAAATTACTCAGATTCAATTTCACTGGTATAAAAGATTTAAGAATATGAGAATATGCTTACCTTCAAATAATTATTGACTTAAAATAACAGCATGCATTATAAACAGTAACCTCAGGAATAAGGATATACCTTGGCTGCTCATACATCTCAGCTGGGTATTAGATTTTTGAACACATAATTAGTCTCTGAAAAGTCCTCCAGATCTATAAACCTTGAAGTGTTCTTAAAGTAATATTTTTTGTGCTCCTCCTGTTAAAGATGGAAACCAGAGTCCCCAAAATAGCCACTCTAAGCCACCTCCACTTTTTCTAACCAGAGAGAATGAGAGGATTTTGTTTACTTGCTCCTCTGCATCTATGCTCATTGCTTGTAATAGAACAGTGAAATACCACACAACACTGTGGGAGATTAAGGCATTTTTCTTCTCTTCTTCCTTGAAGCTACTTAATTAACATTTCTACCAAACTGTTTAATTTATCCTACCTAAGGCTGGCTTCCTCTATTGCAGCTTTCTAAACATGGTGATAAAGCCTCATACATCATCTAATGAGAAATATTATCTTCTCAATCTCTTAACTAATTCAAAACTATCCCCTAACTAATCAATTTGTAAGATAAGCTAGGGCTTTTTATTTTTTGGAAAGAAAGGTCATGGACATTAACCTGCGGAGACAAACTTCAGAGCTGCAAATTATGAAGAGTCTCTTATCCCTAAATACAATGTCTAGAGTCCTGCACAATGTCAGATTCAGCATAATAAGTATTATGGCATGTGCTTTTAAATGAGATCCACAAACATGAGAATTTGTCAAGAGTGAATTTTTGCATGATGACTTCTGTTGGCTTTCCATTCAGTACCTGTGAATTATTTTTGGGAACATTTACCTCTGCATGGATCTGCATAGAATATACAATCTAGTCAAGCACAACAGAGGAGAAACCAAGCTTGAACGGGTGCTGAAAAGGGGATCAGAGTAACAGAGTGCCTATCATAAAAAGGATGAGTAAAAGTGCTTATCCTCCTTAAGTTAGCAAAATAATGGCTAAGAAGACATATTGTAGTTAAGAAGACATATAATCACTCTTTATAAATAATTGTGTTTGGAAAATAATTATATGCCATGAAAGGAGAAGGTCTATTTAAACTAAAGGGCACTGTTGGCAGAAGAAAAATGTTATAAATTGTCCATGACTAAAATTAGGCTGCAGATCAAAAGTATTCATAATGATCAGACAGCAGTGACGATCTGGAACAGCCTCCCGATAGCAAGAGTAGGGTGAAGAAAAATAAAGTACTCAGAAGCCAGTTCCCGTTAAGATGGAGTCTGATCTGCTTATGAAAGTTATACAGTTATATTGAGTAACAGAAATAGGCTCCAGTGAACAAAGAGATGTATTTTCTATCCTATTTTTCTGTTTCATTATTGCTCTGCTCAGGACTAAAAGTTCAGTATAGCAAGGCTCATTATAGTAGTGCTTTAGTTCTTTTCTTGATATGTCTCTCAGTGCCTAAACAAGAATCTGTTTTGCTAACAGTATTAGTTACACACATTTTCTCCCTCTAGATGTGAAGCTATTTCATAAGGAAAGACTTTTCAACCAAATTATTACCCAGTTTGGGAAAATCCCAAGACTCCAAACATATTACTTAGGAATAAATCTACTACCCCTTAATATGCTGGCTAATTATTTTATTGTTCTCTTAAAAAAAAAAAAAAAAAAAGCAGATGGTTAAGTGTCACAACTTTAAAAGAGAAAATAAAAGTAGGAAGCTTTAAGCATGAAATGTTAATAAATTAATTTTTTATGAGAACAGAAATATTGAAAAAGTGAGACCTAAATTTGTGGCCTCTATGGCAGAAAATCAGCTCTTGGGAGCTGGGGAAGAGATTGGGGAGAGAAGGTAGAGTGGGATTTTTTTTTCTGCATTTTATATAAAGATCCCTGGCAAGAATATCTATTAATTCCCTAATTTGCATAAATCTTCCACAACTGAAACTCAAGTAAGCCTTAAGCATTTAATTCTGAATCATCTTATTCAGTATTTTTCAGCACTACATTTACTCTTCAATTCTCTCCCATTTTTTCCAGGCATACTGGTTGTAGTTATTTCCCTGTAACACTGGTTGAGACTATCCCTTATGAAGTTTTCTGGAGTGACTGAGGTAAAAATAAAAATGTTCTGATATTTTCCCCTGGGAGAGTGTGAGCAGTTCCCTTGGCTTAAATAGGCTTTAACTGCACCCCACAGAGTGATGCTTTATAGCATATTATTAGTGTGATCAAAAAGAATGTTATGAGGAGAAGCTGAGTGCTAGCCAATGTTAAGCACTGCATGTATATTTCTCATCTATATTTCACAAATTCAGAAATTTCAAAGTGAAGTCTGTTTTTCACACCACCATCCTCAGTATTTTTGCTGTTTTTGCCTTGTTGATTTTTTTTAATTACACATTTTCAATAGTCATGTGTGATATGTAAGGCTTACATATTAAATTTGCACACTAATAGAACCAGCTGTATGAATTTTTGGATTTTTTGTTAAAAAGGCAAGATATCTTCTGCAACCCAAACAATGGGTCAACTGCAAAGGATTTTGTTCTGATTTCTAGGACTGCTCAGTTTAACTCATTCTGAAGGAATATTTAAAATCTCCTAGAAGAATAACTGCACATTATTTTTTCTTCATAATGAAAATAAATGTAACTTCCTAAAAATCCAACAAATCTAGTGAATATTTGGAAATTATTCTGCATATATTTTGAAAGCATTCTAATTGTTTTATATGCAAAACAATAAGAAGAAAGCTCTTTTTTTTATTAAAGAAAAAATGTGCCATGAGATTTGTATTTTGGGACTATGGAGATGACAAATGGGCATATTTCATTGCAACTCCTGGGCAATTCATCTGTCACCTAGTTTTCCACTGAGGCTCATTGCCACAGAGCAATCCTTCTTCTAGCAGTCACACAAAGTCTGATAATCCATTTTTCCTCATTATCAAGCTTGATTTCTTGTGGAATTAGTTTTCCTACACATTGTTTAGAGAACTGAATTCTAGGTGCAGCAATTATATGTGAAATTCTCTGGAATATCTGGAATCAAAATGCAGGGCCAAATTCATCCCTTGACCAGCTTTACTAGTATCGCTGCTGTAAGGCTGAAAATTAATTTGACACTCTAACTTTAGGAATAATACAAGCAATGTTATTACATGTCTCACATTATTGTTTGAAATAGCAATATAGCCTGCTAATCATCCTTTATTCCTTTTATATTTGTAGTAAAATCTTTGAAGTCATTTCCATTCACTGGAAGCCATGAAGGGTGACTGTTAGACCTCCCTTAAATACTTTAAATAAGCCCGTCTCTAATAAAGAAATGCTATTCTACTTGGCCATGGTGAGTACACCTGAGTTTTTCAGGAAATGAATACAATAGCTACAAGTTAATCTTGTTCTAAAGGGATGTCTGCTTGAAAAGAATTAAAACTTTACAGCATGGTAGTAAATCATTCAACTGTCTGTTTGGAATTTCCACTGAATTGTCGAGAAATATAAGGACATGTAACTGTTTTGCAATAATTTCAGTAGCAAAATCTTTCAAACAGAATATTAATGGATTCAGGATATTTTTTGCTTTCTAGAGTTATTGAATATGTTCTTCCATATTTAGAAGAATAATTTGAAATTAATATATCACACTGTCATCAAACTACAATTTACAGTAGCAATTAATTAATTTTATTTTCTTCTTTCCATTACTATCCTTCCAGCTATGTTTCAGAATACCCCAGTTAAGTGATCCAATATTTTATATACACTGGACGTTGGAAGAGAAAGACCTTCATCTTTTTTTTAGATAATATTTCTCTGGAGTGTCCCAATCACTGTGTTTGAATAGAGTTGGGCTTCTGAAGTCCAACTCTAGCTGTGGACGAGCTATATAAATGGGGTCAGTTTCAGCGTTGGGTGTTTCCTCTACATTGGTGAGGATATGAGATTTGCTCTGTCCTACAGTATTAACATACTGAGTCTAACAGTCTCACAAAGAAGGCATTAAACTTCTTTTTAGATAACTTTCTTCTCCCCCTATGTTTTGGTCTATTTTAAAATTAAGGTGTTTTTGTGGTACTTCACTCCATATATTCTTCACCTTTTTCTAGACTCATCTGCTGCACAGATATTTTCAAGTCCAAACAATTCTTACAGGACAGCTTGTTAAGGTGTTGACACATAGTTAAATCAGACATTTCTGAACTAAAGCTCTATGTATTTGTTTTCTAACTAAATAAAATGAGATAAACATGATACATAGTGAGGAACTGCAGATTAAAACAAAAACTCAATCTCTTCTGAGACAAACCCAATAACCTGCTCCAAAAACTTTCATAAATTATTAGCTTTGAAATCACTCAAAGTGTCTGAAACATTGTATGTGTCACTGATGTACTTGAAGTTCACCTAAGCAACTATATCATCAAAATGTGCCGACAAAAAATGCCAGCAGCTATGCCACCTTACAATCAATCACGTATCCGTTTCAGAGTTAACAAGTGTCAGAGAATGTGATTTCATCTGCTTCTGCTACATACATTTAAATATTCAGGAAGGAAAAAGACTAAAAACATTTGTAAGTTCTGTTTCCCTCCAGCTGACTAACTTTTTTTCCCCATAAAGCTTATGCTTTCTTGTAAATTAATGAAATGCATACAGAGAAAAATATGTTATATTTTTATGTGAATGTATGAGTAGTGCAGCATTACTGTCTTTCAAGAAAGCTACATTGTCTATATAGTCAATGAAGAAATAGAGAATGCCCAAATACCTGTTCAGGATATTGCACAGCTGACTACAAGAAAGACTGGAAATTTGGGTTTGATGATGAAAGCAAAGAAATACAATTGGCCAGGTAGTGCAAATAAAGTTGAATGTGTGAAGTAAAAGCTCCAAGGAAGGGTTCCACACTACTACAGTGAACAACTACTTGATATAAATTGTACTTAGTTCATCAAGCACATAGAAAGGAAAAGCTCATTTGTACTTAGAATTTGACATTGTATTAACCATTACCTAATAATGCATCCATAACAGTGCCAAGAGTACAAAAATAAGTAACTGATTGCTCAGTAAATAGATCATCCTCAATTAATAGTAAGTATAATGCTTCATTTCTGTGCTCTATAACAGACATTAGTAAACTGTGCATCAAATTTCTCTTTTTCTTTCTTTCTGCCTTTCTCTCTTTCTCTTTTTCTTTCTTTCCCTTTTTCATACTTTCTTTCTCTCTTTCTCTTTTTTTTCCCCCCTTTCTTTCCTTTTTTTCCACCCATGGATTTTCTCCCTCCTCCCATTTCTCCCCATGAATACAGAGTACCAAAGTGCTTCCTGTGCTGAGCTACAGGACACATGCTGGGTGCAGCTCTTGAAGTTTGCTCAGCAAGAGCTAGAAGTAGGCAGCACAGTGAGTTAATGGAAGAATAATTTAAAGTGAGCTTGGGTGGTTGAAAAAAGGACCCACACATAGTGGTAATAAGGCTTGCCTTTTTTGTTTCTGTTAGTAGCTGTTGATAATTTCAGATCTTTTCTTTCAAAATCTATTTCAAATCAAATCTGCAACAGCTAAGCCTATTTAACTCTTATCTGTCACTTTTAAAATAATTTCTATTAGCATTACTCTATGCGTATTGATGATAACTATACAAAGAATAATGAAGTATAGTTAAGAACAGTAATTTGGGATATGTACATTAATTATTGTAGACATTTCCATAAATGATTTCAACTTTTCTTCTGCAATAGAGATAGTGTATTCATTACAGCTCCCAAATAAATCCAAGGACTAATGTTATTTATCTTTCTTTTAAAGAGACTTTGGACATTAACCTTTTGTAATCCAAGCTTACTTTAAGCATGAATGCTTTGATGCAATAGTGAAGGTGGCATACTCAATATTTCTGTTGTCAGGAATCCACAGATTCTTCTGTTTTAGCATATCTTTTGCTTCACATAAACAGATACAGGTTTCCATTTCAGAAAATGATTGTTTTTATAAAATCACTTAATAGCTCCAGTACAGAGAAACCTCTTTTCCCTAGTTGTTTGTCCTTTGCCACTACTCTTCCACCACCTTTTTATTCTTTCTCAAGTCTTATTAGAGAAAAAAACCCCTAACTTAATTTGTAGTATAAATAGGATAGAACAGAAATTCAATTTTTGCAGGTGAGGATATAGATGTGCAGCTTACAACTCCAATAGAAGACACCAAATGCAGAGATCTGGACAGGAAAAAGTACCAGTTAATCTGTGGATACTACTCAGTGCACTCTGTCCTGGATGCATACATGCTTAAGATTCTCAAAACAATCCACAATGTACAAAAAGCCTTCTCTTTAACAGTGTTAACCTGGGGGAAGTCAGCAATTACCAGGAAGAACCTGATGATAATGGTCTCAGAATTTTGCTGCTCTTAGGGAAAACAAACATGACAGTGTAGTTGAAAACTTAAGTTCTGAGGAAAAATTAGGGGAAATTTCAGTCCTCCTGGTAAAGTCTCTAACTTGCAACAGACTGTGAAAGGAAAAAAGCTGTAAAGAAAGGCATCTTTGGAATTTACTAGTCCAGCAGGTTAAAAATAGCTTCAACAAGTTTCAGAGAACAGGACATAATGTGTCCTCTTAGTAAGAAATGGAGAATTCAATTATCAAACTGCTAATGAGCAGGTACAAGAAAGGTGGAGTTTTTCATATTTGGGACAGGGGATACTGAACCCATTGACTATTTATTTCTGTGCTGAAGTTCCAACAGTGCTTTCACTTGGCACTGACTTCTGCTGTCCTAATGGAATGTCTGCTGGTCCCTAGGGAACTTGTGACTGGTTTCAGTAGTCAGCAGTGAACATGCTCGCATTACAGCATCCTTATGGCTCTCTTAAAAGGATTTATGGGACTCTTAACTGACAATGTTAAGACCATTTGCAAATACAGCCCAAGAGAGGAAATAGATGACTTTTTGACATGACGTAAAGAGGTGGAAGTGGCAATTCAGAACAATTTGCTGAATGGAAATTTTGTGAAAGAAAATAAAAGTACTAATTTTAAAAATTAACACCCAGAAAAGATTGGACAAGGTTTAACTTGTAGATTTCAAGTGAGGGTGGGTTTTTCTTACAGAGCTGGGTAAAACCCTAAAAATGTGAGAATCAAAAGAGCAGCATATTGATCTAAATCTCTCTTGAAATACAGGGAAAAAAAAAGAAATCCTTCCTTATTTGATTACATCAGCACTCAGTATTCTTAAGTTAACATTTTTATTGTGTATATCATAATCTCAGACTTTGAAAGGGTTCTACTTCTGGTCTAATTAGCTGTGTTTTAGTTAAACATGTTATGCCTTTTACCTTGAAATTTCTGACATGCAGACTGCAGCAATTATTTCTCTAGGGCTTTTTAAACCTAACAATGAGTATTTGCAATCACAGTCTTTATGCTCCGAGCTGTATTATGCAAAGCATTAAATACTCCAATTGCACTTTCAAGGTTTTATGCTAGTTAATGTATGCTTTTTTATTTTTGGTTCCATACCAAAAAAAAAATTAAAAAATCTTAATATGAGGTGATAATCCAGATTTGAGGCTACATCTAGGCTAAATCTTATCCCTAGACATATCTACACATGTGGAAGAGATTATGGCTTTCAAGCCCCACGTTTTTGATAGGCAAGAACATCTAAAGCCCTAGTGATGTGGTAACAGACCTGTTACCCTGTTTGTGGTAACAGACACCAAATATCAATTTCCCTTTTATGTTATGAAAAATTATGCTTACACAGAAATGCCTTTAAAAAAGTATAAAGAGAACTTAAAAACTTTGGTGCCATGTCAAAATGTATTTGTTATTTTTGAATTATCAAACTGCCAAATTTTTAAAGGAGCTTTTATTAGCTCATAAGTATTGCCTGTTTGGCTTTCTATGCAACTGAAGAAGAAAATTATATAGAACACACATGAGCACAGCAAAGTTAGTACAACTTTAAGCAGAAGTCTAAAATTGTCTCCTTCACTGGGACAGCTTACTGATGAGAGATTACTTCCAAAGATCATTACTGGAAATAAATTCCCTAGTAAAACTTAATTTATTGATGCCCACACAGTAAGAGGTTTCAATTATTCAACCATCTTATTTATTACCTAACATGACATTTAGTCTTCTTGCTCTCCTTCCTTAAAGAAGAAATAATGCCTTTAAACACTTTACCTTCACATTTCGGATAAAGCATTAAAAACCCCTAATCATTATTTATTTCCTAGCCACTGGAAAAATTAAGGAAACACCTGTGTATAATGTTCTATTATAACTTGCTGAGGTTTGCGAACTATTAACGAGAACAATGATTCTTGAACTAGGAAGACTACATGAATGCAGTAATTTCTGTTCCAGTACTGTAAATGCTAAAAATTTCCTTTTCAATCCTGCATGCTATTTGCCAAATTTTCATGGCTTTTGGGTCTCCCACTGGATTAGCTTGCCAACAGGAAATGAGGAATATCAAGGTACAAACAAAAGTATTGCAGAACAAAATTTACGAACTTTGTTGCTTTAACTTAAAGGTAGGAAGAATGTCATTTTGCCCCTGGCAAAATCTTCTCCCCAGGGAGAAAATTAATGCTGTACAAACCCACTTTTCTCATCCTTATTCTTGTCATACTAAACTAGTATTAGATTAAAAAGAAAAAGTAGTAGAATACTATTTATAAGGAAATTTGACTGTGACTTTACCACGTCTAGCAGCACAGGTTCTTAGCCTGCACCTCTAACCTTGGTAAAAGGGCCCCTCAGCAGTCAACTATTAGTTTGGACTCTAAGATTTGAAGCTGCAGCAAGAATGATATAGACACAATATTTTTCCCACCAGTCGGCAATAAGATTAAAAACTTTGAGTAAAAAGGCCTATACTGTTGGTATATTTGTTGGTCTTAAATAATTATACAATTTGATACTATCACCAGTGTGAATTATCATTTACACTGACTCCAGAAAGCAAGCTGGAAATTTTTTCTGTGTATCAGCATGGGTAAATTTCACATCCACATTTGCTAAGTGGAAAAAGCATACTCCTCAGAAGATATTTGGCAAGCACTAGAAATGTGTGTGCTGGTTTTGTCTGGGATAGACAGCAGTGTCATGATAGCTGGTATGGCCTAGGTTTTGGATACGTGCTGGAAATAGTGTTGATCATACAGGGATGCTTTAGTTACTGCTGAGCAGAGCAACAGTCAAGGATGTTTCTGCTATCATTCCACCCCTCCAAAAAATGCCTACTGCTTTAGGTTTTTTTTTTTTTTT
>VXAC01007657.1:70438-114463 GCA_013399225.1 Rhipidura dahli | reverse complement strand
TTTTTTTCCCCCCAGTTCTGTATCAAGTCATTTCCTTCTGTTAAAGGATGTTCTAGCTGTCCTTTTTACCAAGACTCTTTTTTTCCTTCTTGTTTGAGGTTAAAAAGCATGGTTTGATCAGAGGACAGCAGTTATGCACAGGAGACTGCTCTATGCTAAATTAGAAGGTTTCTCATGCCTTTTATTCCTGTGTCTTGATTGGTAAGATGTGTATTTTGATTTATTATTTAGAATCATCTCTCTACCGTATGTGAAATCCACAGTTTTCAAAAATAAAAATTCAATTTATGTCATTTCAGTAACAAAAATCATACATGTGTAAAATTCTGTGTTCATGTTCATCTGAAAGGATCAGGATCAACTATACTTACTCTGTTCAAGGTACCAGTTTTCAGTGTGTCAAAACAACTACTACATCATCTATATTAAGGTCAGAGTCCTTGATGCCTCGCATTCAGCCACTAGTGTTTCAATAGGAAAGCTCAAATATTATGTGAAATTATTTTAAATTCAACTGGTAATTTGAAGCCCTTTTTTTACATACCTACAATTCAAACATCAGATAAAATCCAAAAATAAGTGACAATGTTTGGCTGTCAAAAAATAGTCAAAAGATTGTAGTTCCACAATAAAAATCCTTTAGATAAACATTTTAGCTGATTTAATTTCACCCAGCAAAAGCTGGTGAATATACTGAGTATGACAGTAACAGGAATGTGCTCCAACTTCCACATAGCCAGACAAACACATCCTACTTCTCCAGTCCCTTAGTATTTTTTATTTATGATAACAAAGCATTGGATTCTATGTATTTTGCTTTCAGGTCTACTCAGAGGCTTCAACCTTTCTGATTTTCTAAATGGTTTCAATAAAAATAGCAGCAATCTCTGCAGTATTGTTTATTCTCCCTTGCAGTACTTTTACTGTTCAACTCTAATAGGTCTAATTTTCACCCTTAAAACATTATTTTACTTAGGACAAATTAATTTTGTTTGTACATTAGTAGTACACGAAGTTCCTTTATACAAAAAGAAAGGAAGAGCTATAGTGCAAATAAGAATAATAAACTTCTGTATGGATTACTTCTAACAATGCTTTTTACAGATATAAAAGTAGTATCAGGTGTGTTAGCTGACTCAGTACCCCATACTTCACATCACCTACAGAAGTTTGCATCACAAAGAGAATTACAGAACCATTTTCTTAAAAAAAAAAAAAACTCAAACAAACCAAAACCCATAGGATTAATGACACAGAAAATAGATACACTTTTTTTAACAAACAAGCAATGAATTTTAACAGGGCAGCTGGCCTTTCTGGACATGAATGTTGGAGATCCATGTTTGAACAGTTTAAGAGGCAGCCTTGCAGCTCTGATAACAATAGCGGTCTGCCAAACTAAGTCATGGCAATTATCCACACACAATCAGTCACTTTTCAACTGTGCTACAAGTCAAGAGGCTACGTTTTTCAACACTGTGCTTCATGCTCTGTTTTCTCCTCTAAACCAATCTTTAATTAACGGTTCCAATAATTTATATTTTATGTGCTACAGAAATAGGCTTTGTAAAATACCCTGCACTATATGATTAGGATTACAAGGAACATATAAATTTAAAAATTAAACATCTGCTTTGGGAATACACCTCCTAAAACATAAACTAGAGCTTTCTGAGCCACTGAGACTAAACACACCTTTCAAAGCCAAAATGAACACTGATAAACCTTCAAGGTTTGCCAGGTCTGCAGGGCTCCCTCTCTGAACAGATGGATTGGTTGCTACAATTAAGGAGTTTTGCCTTTTTTTTTTAACATTCTTTTTTAACAGTATGCCCCCTACCCTGTAAACAAGCCTCTAAGCACGGAAAACAAAAAAATGTATTTAATGGCCCCCTGTTCTGTTTCATTATTTACACCCTTCACATGTACTTTCCCAGCTGAGTGATGCTCTTTGATGATTATATCTCCAAAGAACATTGCTGTGATCACGTAATGTGCTGTGGAACCATAGATAATCAATCAAAAGGACAGAAACAGAGAAAGCAACTTTCTGACTTTTTAAAAACTGATTTAGTTCTTATGAAAATGCAGAATTGACAGCTTTGGGATTGTAATAATCTTTCAAAAGATGAATAGGAAAGGTGCAAATTATACAGTATTAAACCAATGTGTTCTGCCCCTGAAGGGATCACTTTTATAAGCTGAATATGTCTGTCTCCATAGTCCAGTTAGTGAAAGTCCCGATGAATTTCTTGATTACCATCATGGGAGCACCCCTGGTAGTGGTTTTGTGATACTGGTATTAGCAAACTGGGGGTTCTGGGAAGACAGACATGACCAATGCATTTCATCTACTGTAAATCAGGGGGGTTTTGACACCTTGAAGCTGGTGAGAACAAAACTTGTGACCAATGCCCCTCTTCCTCAAGAGGTGGAAATGCTTGTACCACTAAAACATGATCTCATAAGGCAATAAATATATTTGCAATTTGGTCTAGTTTAGCTTTGAGTTACAGTTTATTTACATAAAGAATTTGTATTGCTACTATCAAAACTGATACCAGGCTGCGAAAATGCATACCTTATAGGCTTATTGGATAAATCCCAATATGAATCATAAGGATGATTGATCCTTATAACAATTTAAGTGTAAGAATAAAAATAAACATCAAAGGAAGTTTACAGTGATCCTTCACACTAGAATAGTTTAGTCATTACTATTGCCACTAAGACAATTTACTGAGTTTCATTTAATAAGCATACTACTGAATACTGAATATTTCTAGTTATCAATGCCTAAATTGTATTTTTTTTTTTTTTTATTTTATTTCGTCTTCCTTCCACTCCACCCCTTTAATTGTATTTTGTTCTTCCTCTTGTCAGGAAGACTTATAGCTGAAAAGCCACAGCTGCAGTGATTCACAATCCGAAATCAAAGTGGTATATTACTTGAGATGAACTTCTTCAAAGTTTCACTTGGTCTTAGTTTTTCTCCAACTACTAACATGTGTAACTGGCAGTTTCAATAAAGGTCATAGATTTACAATTATGGTAATGACACAAAATATTTTGGGGAAGCAGACCAATGGTTCTATTTTCCCCAAATTAAAGAATATAAGAGGTTCTAATCATAGGATTTGAATTCGACTTTTTGGAACCTCATAAACAGATGGAATTTTGGGGCGGTGTTACTTGTCAAACGTGCTGATCTTTGAAGCCAAAGGTCCCTAAAAGCCTAGATCTATCAAGGTATATTAGGGAATCAATGCTCACATAGTTTGAAATAATTTGTGATAAACAGAATCATCCCACAGGTCTCATCTATTTTTTAAGTTGTATCTTCTTAGAAATGGTATTTCCCAGGTTAGTGCCCCAACCATACTCCACAATCAGACACTGAGCTTTCTGCCCTACACCCCCACACCCCACCTTTTTCCCCTTCCCCTCCCTGGTGCATGGGATTGGAGAAGATTGGAGGCACAAAAGGCAAAGAACACAGGTTGCAATAAGAAAAATTACCAGCAACAGCAATGAGATAAGAAAATGGAAAATAATGGCAAAAATAATAATAACAAAAGTGTATAAAGGAGAGAAGTGCAGAGCTCGATCTGGCCACAGCCACGGCACCCAAACTGCTCCCTACAATTTGGGACTGGAGTTACCCCCCTGCTCTGTCTGCCACGCTTGCTCCACTGGAAAGACTCCTCTCTCTTGGGAAGTAAGAGAGTTGCTCCCCTGGGAATGATGTCTGTGCCCTAGCAACCACACCCCTCCCCACCATGCCCCCTCCCAGCTACTGCAAAAAATTAACTTCTGTTAGTCTTCTGCACATTACCACATGTCTGCAGTCCGGTGACCACACAGTGATAACTGAATCTAAGAGGCTGAACGTGTATGGTATCACAGTAAGCTTGTGTGTTTAGGCCAGCAATGTGCTCATCTTTGTTACTGCAGATTTCACAGGACACACACTGGTATAAAATCACAATCAATTATTAAGGTAAAAAGCAATCACCCCACCTCCCCTGCACTTCTATGATAAATTAGGGAGTGAAAACCATCCCGTTGGGAAAAGAACTGGCACAGACCTATGCTGCACGGAGAATCTGAGCTCACTTTATATTTACTTTTATCTAGTAACATCTGTGACTGATTTTGCCTATTTAAAGTTGTAAAATTGTCATCTGTGGCACTAGGTTCTTTCCAGAGGTGTTCTAAAAATGGAAATTAGCCTCTCTGATAATATAATGCTTAGATGTCTTTGTACCAATGATAAAATAGATACCATATAGATTGTGGGCAAAGCAATACAGCTTCTGTTCAGGTGACTTCTCAGTGAATTTTAAATGTGAGTAGGATAGGCAAAATAATTGATTATCTAATTAATCTGATAAGGGAATCATTAGACAAAAGAAATTTGAAGTCTGGGTAGTGCTTATGCTTGGAGAATCCAAGTGGAAGATATGAGAAATTTCTTAAACTAATATGACTTTAAATGCAGCATTCTCAAGATAGAGTATGCTTAGTATTAGGTGTTTATTATTTTTGTAATATATCTTGATTATAGGAACTAAAGAGAACCACATTTTGGTAAGTTTTCTAGACTTATTCAAAGCTTAAATCTCTCCCTCTTTTTATTACTATCTCTGAAGAAGTGAGATATAAAACCAGAATAGTCACAAAGCTTGCTAGCTCTGGCAAGTCTCTATTAAGTTATCTCTGTTAAGTTACCTGAAAAGTGCTAGAGAAGGATGGATTGCAACCAGATGTCAGGAATACATCCCAGTTTTGCAGGATCTTGTATCTCAGTAGACAGAATACATGTACGGCAGCCAGTGTGCCAGAGAAGCAGAAACAGAAATGGTGACAGGAGTCTGTACAGTTCCAGTGTACCTTAAATCACACAGGTGTGACAGGATGAGATCTGTCCAATGCATTTGTGTGAACGTCGACCACATTACCCTTTCATATTGGCTATTTAGCCTGTGTGAAATTCTGAGTGGGCATACTGACAGATCTTTCCATACCAGTTATCCATAAGAAGAAATATAATTATGGCCGAGCAGAGTAGTGTGCTTACTTCACTTTTCTCCATTTGCATTTAAAGCACAGTACAGTTTATGAATATCAAAAAAATTGTATCCATTTTCTATGTGACTTTTTTTTTCTGAAGAACAAAAAACATTCTATGCAGCCCCTATTTTCTTTCATTGTGTGTCAGGTTTCTTTTCTTTTGAATCAGTATTTCAAAGTATTATACTAAAAACAATTTCAAATTACTTTTATAATAAAAAAAAATTTGAACTTCTTCTACGTACTATCAAGCAATAGATATGTGGTTTGCATAATGGGTCACAAGTAAATACTAAAACTATTTATGATCTTTATAAGAGCTTGTTGTTGAAAGTAGAAAGTGATATGATTGTTAGAGTAAGAAAAAACCAAACCAAACCCCTCTTGGCATGAGAAAAGGTGGTGAGTTACACCAGGCACACACAGACGTAATTCATGGTAAGTCCTACAGGACATGGCTGGAGTGCTGTGGAGTCACTCAAGCAGTATATTGCCAGGGTCAGAGACTCAAACAGATGAATACTTTCTCAGCTTATGGCTGCTCAAATTGTGCCTTTTGATTGATTCTGAAGCATTCAGATAAAAGGCCCTAGTGGCATATGCTTTCCATTGAAGAAACCTATTTTTTGAGCTGTTAAAAACTCCAGAGAGACATGAGTAAACATGGCAACACATGCAGCACAATTTAAAGTGTGACTTTAATTCATGTTTTAAGAAAAAATCTTTATAACTTCCTGAGATGCCCAGGGCTTTCATGTTCAAAATGCACTGATGTGAGTTCAGTATATATGGAGTCTTTGGTGTGTGCAAATTGTCAGTGCGACAAAACAAAGGAAAGGTATTAACATTACATCATTTCCACAATATCCAGCTTTTGAGAAATAAATTTTAGCCTATGTGATTTCACTTTATTCTTATCTTTGCTTTCTTGAACTAACTGATATCATCATTTCTTTCCAGGGGTGAATTGCACTGTAGCCAGATTCTCATTTGCTTTTAACTCAGTATGTACAAATTTAGATGTGGCTGCTTTTTTATCCGTACTTTTTTAGCTATCTGCTTTGTCATTCCACTGAATATTTGTCCTTATTCTAGGAACTGTTGTGGAGAAGTAGTTTCTTATTGGTAGAAACATGCCAAAAAAGCCAGATCATAAAGTTGCTGATGAAAGTGAACAAGCATTTCCTCCATTTTGCTAACACCATATAGTATCAGTCTTTGTAGGCTGCAGTTACACATATCTTGTCTCAGCAGAAGACAGAATTAAGCAAATCATAGAATCACAGAATCACAGAATACGCTGAGTGGGAAGGGACCCAACCAGGACCATCAAAATAAAACGTCCTTGCCCTGCACAGGACACCCCAAGAGTCACAGCATGTGTCTGAGTGTCCAAACACTTCTTGAACTCTGTCAGGCTTGGTGCTGTGACCTCTACCCCGGGAGCCTGTTCCAGTATACAACCACCCTCTGGGTGAAAAACTTTTTCCTGATATCCAACCTAAACCTCCCCTGACTCAGCTTCATGCTGTTCGCTTGGGTTCCATCACTGGGCATGAGAGTGAAGAGGTTGGTACCTGTCCCTCCTCTTCCCCTCATGAGGATGCAGAAGACCACAATGAGGTCTGCCCTCAGGCTCCTCTTCTCCATGCTGAGCAAATCAAACGTTCAATTTGCACACAACTGTTAGATTCTGGGTTTTCTGGTGCTTCACTAAATCATTCTCCCTAAGGGTGTCAACCGAATCAAGTCACAAAAAAACGATAATATGTTACTCTTCTTGTGGGGAAGTTGTTTGTCTGCCAAGTGGTAGCCAGTCATAAGAAAAAAACTTAACCAACTCCTTCCTTTAACAGACTCCTGTTCTAGGTGCTATATTCAGCCCATGCCTGGGTTTATTTTTACATATATAGAGCATTTATTATTTTATTTGGTAATGCTTCATTGAAAGTCTGCACAAAGTTGTTCAGATGTTCTCCTCCCCCACATTTTCAGTCATAATCACAAGAACTGTGCCCTCCTTGCCTCATTATCTGTTTTTGTTGTTTCATTATCATTTCATCCTCTGGGAGTGGAAAAGGTTAATGCAAGACCACCTCTCCTGATTATATGTGTCAGGCTATCCTACAGATGATGTGCTGAAGTCATGGAATAGCAACTCTGCACCCTCTGGTGTCAGACCTTTCTAGTGTGGTCTGACATAACCCCTTAGATAGGGATCAAGCACAGTTATGGGAAAGAAAAAGCAATGAAACATGTTTGGGATATAGGTTAAAATTTGCAATAGAAAGTTACATTCTTCGTAACTTTGTTTAACTCATTTATGTATTAATGATTAAACTATGATTAAAGCATTCCACCTAGCTATGGAGGTCTACAGCTTGTAGCAAGTTAAATCAAGGACATCCTTTTGTGTATTACATTTTAATAGACATTGGAATAAATTCCATCTGCCTTTAATCTCTATTGAATAGTTCAGTATATTTTTTTAGAAGTACATCCTGAGTTTGCTATTTTATGCTTCACTTTGAAGAAATTAACACTTGCTCGCATCTATTATTTAACTCCTTAAAAAATAATTAAAAGAGTGCCAAATGTGTACAAACAAATATCTTATTCCAATATGCAGATAACAATGTTTATTCTATTTTTTTATTTGCTTTACTTTAAATTCTGAAAGTAGCAGTGCCACTATGTCCAGATGAGTGATGTAGTGTCAAGAATTCCAAAATAAAGGTGGAAAGGTATATTTTTTTCAGAATACTTCATAGTCAAGGTTTCAATCAAAGAATGAAAAATCGTACTAGAAGCACTCCCTTACTACATTCCTGGGTGAGACATACTGGACCATGAAACATTTTAATGGAACAGTGCAGAAGCCTTTACCTTCCACCTTAGCGGAAGCGCAAATAAACTTTTACCATGATTTCTCTTGCCAACCTTGTCAATGTTTTGTGATCAGCTGACTTATCTTTGGGAGGCACATGTCTTGGCCTTGACTGGAGAAGAAAAACCACATGCCTAACTTTTGTTTGAGTTAGGATAAATGAGTCTTACCCTTGAATTCATACAGAATGCAAGATCAGGAGATCTGCATGTGATACCAAATTTGCCATAGATGTTATGTGATCTTGATTTGATATTGTTTTGTCTCTATGAGTAAAATCAGTAAGTTGGAGAAATGGAGTCATACTTGTCTAAAACTCTGGTTTACAGTGGGAAATAAATTATTTTTGCGTGAAAATAGTAACATTCTATCAAAAACACTGTAGGAGGCTGAAATAAAACTAATGGTTATTTAAAAATGAATGCTATGAGGTGCACTTATGGAGGTAAGCTAAAGATTCTTATTTGAAGCACAGCATTAGAGAGTGCTAATAAACAGTAACTAGAACCACTTTGCAAAAAATCTCAGTTATAACTTCTTGCCTAGTGCAAAAAGCTTGCTTCTAATGGACAAGGTTTTTTTCAAAACATCACTTAAACATGATTCACATTACATAAAAAGCATTTGAGGGGATTTTTACTTTTATTTGTGTTAAGCAAAAAGAAATTGTTGCCATTGAGGGTGAATAGAAGATTAAAAGATTAAATCAGCCCAAACCACAAAAATATCACAACAAAATGTTTTCTGACAGACAAATGGGACACCCCCTTTTTTTTTTTTTTTTTTCCCTTTAACTTCCCAATTATATTTACTGAGAAGAGTTATTATTTTTTAAACTCTTTCCTTCTTTGGGCTAGTGACTTAAGAATGCCATACTTGTAATCACAGATACAGCTATGGTCAATTATTTAAAACTCCTTTCTCTTCTCCTTCTTTTTCTTTTTTCTTTCTCTTTCTCTGATTTTTTGGTAGAATTCACTGTAGTACTCACTCAGACCCTGCTGGTATCAATTCATTTTCACGGAGAGAAGGTGATTTACCTCTGGATGTGCCTGGCCGTCTGCAGTTTTCCAGTCTAAATATTTTCTGCAATTTTCCTTTGATACTTCTAGCAAATATTTTATTTCCTTCCACACTAAAAACATTTGTGGTGTTGACAGCTAGCCCTTATTCCACAAACTCTTAGACTGACGATGTTATTGCTCCTTATGAGGAAATTTTCTTCTCTACCTGTTTAAATGATGATACTTCTAGCAGCAGGTGATTTTCTGGATTAAAAAGAAGTCATTGTTGAGTACTGACCTCCTAGAGATAGAGAATAAACCCCAGAGTTTTAAATTTCCAAGGGCTGCAAAGTGAAAAAGGGAACTTATTCTGACAACCCTTACTTCCAAGAGCTTGCTGCTGCTGGGAACAGTTAGCAGCAAGAATTTCAGGGGAATGGATATGAAAGGATCCATAGACTGCAAGTAAGATACTTGGGCAAAGGTGTGGAAATGTGGTTGGACTAGAAACTTGTCAGCTTGGTGGAAGAAAGGGAGCAGTACTTCTATTAGCATATGCAAGGATAATTGAAAAAAAAAAATACTTCAGTGCTGTGCAAGAAGTGAAATGAGAGGATGTAAGAATTGAATTTGTTGCATTCTCTGTTTCAAATTCAATCAGCAATTATCCCTTTGTGTAGCCATAGAACCAAGAGAAAGTACAGATGAGAACATCATCCATATGAGGAAATATAAGTTGTTTTTTGTGGTTCTGTGATTAGGTTTTTCTGTGTGTGGGTTTTTTGGGTTTTTTTAAGCTCATATACTGCTACATAGAGATCTAAGGGTTAACCAGACCTACAGCTGTTACTCTAAAGGTAACTGGCTAGTATGTTTTATATCAAACAGAACACACGGCATCCTTGATATTTACAGCATACCATGGGCTAAGCAGCTCTGTACCTTTTTTCCTTTCTGTTTTAATTGTCTGGCAAATAATGCATAGGACCAGAACAACAGATTCCCTAATGTTTAATAAAATGATGCCCATAAAATATGGAAAACATTCCTTGTTAATAGGATATGTAGCAAAATACTTGAATACAAATAGCATTTGTATTCAAGTTCCATGTCTAATTATATTTTAGAAGACTTAAAAACATTGACATTCCTTAGTGAGGAATACCCAGTTTGAAATTTTACCACAGAAGCTAATGACCCTATTAACTCTAATTTGTTTACTCACCAGTCTGGAACAGTTTCTTCCACAGGTACCCCTTTGATGTTCAAAATTAAGCTTCCTAGAGGTTTGAGAAATTAAATGCTAAAGGAGGTCAATTATCCAACAGTTGCCTTAAAGATAAGGACTGCCCCTCCCACATTGTTTCAAAATGATTTTTTCTGATGAACACAAAAACCCCCATGATTGCTAAACACATGTCAGGCTCACCCACAGGTTTGCTAGGACATAATAGGCAGTTCTAAGTTTGGTCATTTAGGAGAGTGCCTAATTATATCAGGCAATATCAAGACATGATTTTTTTTATTATACTGAGATTTAATCTTTAATCAAAGTGCAAATGTAATTAATTATTATTTCATACTCTGTATTTTTGAGTTTTGAATTTGCATAATATCTTAAATATGACCTCCAGCAGCTCCTGATTAGCATGAGCCACCTGCTATGGCAAGTTTAATTTTTATATTTATACAGAACATACTTAGTCATAGGCTTACATTTATTGTTTGTTCTGCTTAGTATTGTCCATAACTATGGTATGGTCCAACCACAGTTGGACCAATCTTAGAAAAGGTAATAATATTTTTATGTGTAAAGAAACCTGAAATAAAAAAGGGCTCATTTTCAGCTGCAATGTGAATTAAAAAAAAAAAAAGTTTGTGATAGTCAGCTCAGTTTATTTTGCAGTTATGGCTGTTATCTCTGCAACAATGCACCAGAAGGGATGAGGGCATGGTTTCAAACCCTGAAGATGTCACTGGATTTCAGCTTCTTAAGACATTCGCCTGAATGAAGCACTGGGTCCCACTGAATTCTTAAATAACAGCAGAACATGAATGAAGAGATTACCACGAATCATTTCTTTCTAGATACAAGAGCTAAAAGCTGGCACCTCGTAAAAAAAAAGACTACAACAATTTCCAGAACAGGGCCGATGCTGAGGGATCCCAGCATGCTGCTGGTCTGTCCAGCTACAAATGGGGAGGCTATAATGGGTGCAACCAAGGCCTTGCTGAATGCCTCTCTGCAATATGCAGACTTGTTAAGGTTCCATAATAAGTCATCAAGGATCTACTTCAGTAGAAAACTCCAGCAAGCTTCTGCTGGCATTGAGTCAGAATAAGGCTGCTCATCTAAAGCACAGAGATATGGTATAAATCCATTAAAAAAATCCCCAAACTAAAACCCCTGAGAAGAATTCAGAAGACAGCTATGCTTTCTCCTGCAAAAATTCTCTGTGTTTAAAGCGCCTCAAGAGGTGCCAGATGGCTAGTCCTATTTCCTGTCTTTGTAAAAGAGCATCCAGTATGCTCAGCCTTAATTTGGTTCAGAGTTTTCTGGTGGATGGAATGAGTCAGTTCTTCCATCGTATTTTGATGAGAAGAATATTTATCATCTGACAATATCATGTGTTGGTGGTATGGAGAATCACATCACTCTCTCTTTTCAAGAGTTATGAATCCAAATCCAGCTACAACAAGTGGGTGAATGACGTCCTTCTGAAAATGTTAAGTAAATTCTGAGAAATCAGGCATGAAAATGAACTGCAGATAAGGAAACATAAGGCTAAGGGATTCTGAGAAACCCTTCAGCTCTCATACAGCAGCTGGTGGTTGTGAGAAAGAAAACGGTTCCCTGTAATACTGCAGTGCCATAAGGAATTATGTGGGCTGTATCAGTTCCATCCTAAAGACTGCAGAAACTGACATGAGCAACATGAGCATGTTCTTTGTTTGGTATTCCTTCTAGTTAAAAAAAAAAAAAAAAAAGTTAAAATGCATTGTTGAAAGAAAAAGGGCTATATATAGTATTAATAACAAATGGAAGATCCCAAGGCAGGGTTTTTTGGATTACAAAGCCAACAATTCTTCCCAAGAAAATGGAACTTTGCATTGAATTCAAAATTTGGTTTTGAATTCTACATACCAAGGGATTTCAGGAATTTTGGAATACCAAGATTTCAAGGTGCATGGAACCTTTGAGTCTTGTGAGAATAATATCTGGTTAAAGATTTTCTTTAATTGTATGAATTGTATGAGTAAAAAAGAATTTAATTGAGAGTGAAAAAGAACTACTTCCTTATTTCTCTTCTTAATAAAGATAATAGTTTAGCTAGTTACAGAATTTTATGTCTCTCCAATACAGAGTTATTTCAGTTTTTATTGAGCTGTAAACTTACTTGTGTAGTGACAATGTGAGCAAAAAAGGAAAAAATTGCCTAATTTCACACCAAGTAGGAGATCAAGTACAACAGCATGTTACAATGTTGACAATACAACCAAAATGCCAGGGTAATGTGAGGTGAACATCTACAGAATTTATTTGAAATTCAGTAAATGTCATTTTCATTCCAGATTGAGTACCTTCTGCTTCTTTAGAAAACCCTGAACTAGGAGTGATTTGAAGTGTGACTATCAGAAACAAAATCTCTAGGAACTTCAATATGTTGTGTTTCCTGCTGGTTAGATTTAGCTCAACAACATCTTTAAATCTTTGTGGTTCTGGAACCATATTTTATATGCCTACCTGTATGGTAATCTCAAGAATGCCAAAACATAACCTGATAGAATAATTTACAGAAAATTTGGCTTTGTTTTTCTCTGCAGTTTCAATTTAATTCTTTCCTTCAGTATGAAAGGAGCAGCATTGTAGCTTTCCATCTTTTACTGAAAGTCTTACAACTGAATACATTTTAAATTATTTACAGAATATCTTAGTATACACTTATAAACTCTGGAATATATTACTTGTCTGTAATATAGTATTCAGAGAATGGGCAAGTAAGCTAATAATTTGCTGGAGAAGTAAAGAAAAGCTTTTGCAGGTCTTTTAAATTTATAGTTATCAGACCAGGCACACTTTGAAACACCACAGTTTCTGAAATCCACTTGTTTTCAAGGAAGTTGTGACTGTCATAAACACTGCAGGTTGATGTGAAGTCCCTAGAACCATAGTGGTCCTCTCCATCTCTTTTGAAAGAATTAACATCTGTTTTACAACCTTGTTCATGTTTTACTTTTTCCTCTTCAGTAAATAAAATTACTCCATATAAGTTATTCCATAAGATTTCTTAACATATATGGTCTCAATAATATATAGGAATTTCAAATAGAATTGAATCTGGGTGGGGATGTCAAAGACAGGAGGAAGGGCTCCTATATATACAAAGAGGATCGAAGGAAGTTTAAGGAAGGTGAAGGCCTGCCACTTAAGGTTCAACAATGCACGGAAGAGGCTGAGGTATGGAATGCCTTCTTTGCCTCAGTCTTTACAAGGAAGACTGCCCTTCAGGAAACTCAGGCCCTAGAATCCAGGGGGTAAATCTGGAGCATGGTGGGTATACCCTTGGTGGAAGAGGGTCGGTCACTTCAGGCAGTACTCAAGCAAAATGGATGGGGGTCGTGATGGTATGCACACATGAGTGCTGAGGGAGCTGGCAGATATTACGAGCCCACTCTCGATAATCTTTGATTCATCATAGAGATTAGGAGAAGTAAATGTCACTCCTGTCTTCAAGAAGTGCAAGGAGGATAACCCAAGGAACTACAGGTCAGTCGGCCTCACCTCAATCCCTGAGGAAGTGATGAAGTAGGTAGTAATGGAAACCGCTTCTAGGCACATGAACAACAAGAAAATCTTCAGGGTTACTCAGCATGGTTTCCCCAGAGGTGAAGTCATGCTTGACCAACTCGATAACTTTCTATGACAAAATGACTTGCCTGGTAGAAGGAGGGGACAGCAGTGGATACTGTCTTCCTAGACTTCAGTAAGGCTTTCAACACTTTCTCAAATAGATCACATAGATCACATAAGATTCCCTTGGAAAGGTGGTTGAATTGGGGGCATGAGTCCAAAATTAGGTGGCATTGTTGAGGCCACATGGAGTACTCTGTCCAGTTCCGGGATCCTCAGTGCAAGAGAGACATGGATACACTGGGCAGGGTTGAATGGAAGGCCATAAAGGGATCATAAAGATCATAAAGGGATTGTAATATCTCTCCTATGAGGAAGAGATGACAGTTGCACTGAGGAAAGAAAAGGCTCAGGAGGTGATCTCAGCAAAGCGTATAAATGTCTGAAGTGAGGATACAAAGACGGAGTCAGTCTCTTTCCAGTGGTCTATAGTGACAGGATGAGGGACAGTGGGCACAGACATATATAGGATGCTCTGTCTAAACATAAGGAAACACTTTTTTTTTTGCTGTGAGAGCTACTGACTACTGGAACAGGGTACCCAGAAAGGTTGTGGACTCCCCATCCTTGAAGTTATTCAAAGGTCAGCTGGACATGGTCCTGGGCAACTTGCTCAAGGTGGTCCTGCTTGAACAGAGGTTTGGACAGGATATCTTCCAGAGGCCCCTTTCAACCTCAATCATTCTGTGATTCTGTAAAACACATGCCCATTTAGGTATTCTAGAACTAAAAATTAGCAGACATTCACAGTGAAGTGAGCATGTCTGTGTTTATCTCAGTCTGGAAACTTCAAAACCATAAACACGGAATCAATTCAGAGCACCACGTGTGTGTCTCAGCATGCATCAGCCAGCCAGTAATGTTCTCAGAAGAAAACCCAACAACCAACCACAAGCCCAGACTTCATGTATTCTGCATGCCTCATCACAGGAATTCACAAATCTTTCAAGACTTTTTTGAAGACAGGCTAGTAGAAGAGTGCCTCTGGAAGTGTACAATGGGATGATTCAAAAGAGGCAAGAGTTCTCTTCCTGGTGACAAGACTGGCAGTGATTTAGCACCTCAAGGTGCTTTGCAAGGCTGGGATGACTCTCACATTGAAGAAGGACTAAATGATTACAAGTTTCTGTAGTCACTATGTAGAAACTATACTAAAATTACTAATACAGAAGTGTATTACAGAGTTCTTACCCATCCACATGCCTGCACAACAGTCCTTCATGGGGACTCTGCTGCTTCATGTAGCAATTTGGACTTAGCCCAAATAGAAGGTGTGTAGGAGAATGTTACAAAGTTCTTTACAAGGCAGTGGCCAGTTTTGCTGTTTTCCAGCATGTAACAGCGAAATACTACTGCTCCTACTTTGTACAATATTTTCTTCCATAAACTTCCATTGCTCTAAACATGTACTTGTGCACACATGCACACACAAAATCCCACATAAAATCTGCCAAGATTCTTAACAACTAAGAAGCAATAGGGACAGTCATAAACTGAGAAAGAATAGTTTTCATTTTCAGTTGTCCCAGGTCTCAAATTTTGTTCAAACTCATATTCTGAGTGACAGCGTGCATGAGTATTTCCAGCTCTTGTTCATCACTTGCTGTGCTTGGAAACAGAAGCTGACAATGAAAGCACCTCCTCAACAAAAATTATTGCACCACTGCTCTTCATTCGAACAAAAAGAAAAAGATGCTGAGATCAAAAGAATAAAATAAAAGGTTAAAAGGAAATCAAACTTGAAAGAAGGAAAGAGAACAGTTAATTGGAGGGTCTGATTCAGATGTGTTCTTGCAGTGCTCGTTCCTAATTTACTATCTGCTCCTCATCTAGGCACAGCAGTCTAACAAGACTTCCACTGCCTCCTCATTTCCCCCCTGGCTGTGCCCCTATTGCAGACCTGTGCTCAGTGTTACAATATTCCCCCCAGCTTTTTCTCCTATATTGAGCTTTGGGACCTTTATGCATTCACCATCATCCCTGTAATTCTAGGGCGCCAGACTTGGATGTTGGCACTGATGGCCTAAGGATTAGAATATGGTATAAGGCAGGTTTTTGACTTCAGCTCTGTGAGTTCAGTTCTAACACTAGGGAGATACTTGCAAAGGCATAAACAAAGGAGACAAATCTACACAAAGAAACCGTGGAAAGGATCTGGCGAGAGGAGGGCAGAAAGAACAAGCCAAGGTATTTTAGACTAAGAAAAGTGCCAGCTGTCTGAAAGGTCTCTAAACAAATGAGAAAATTTACTTAGTAAGATTTCAGCTTGTGAGTAACTTTTTAACGTATAAAATTTTAGAATACAAGTACATAAAGCCAGAGATTTGTTTCACACAGTATAAACTAAAATCCATATCATTGCTTTGCTGAATTACTCAGAATCAGCATCTTTTGCTTTCAACAATTTCAGGCTTCATAGATGCTGCATATCTACCTACAAAAAGACTTCCCAAAATGTTTGCTTTGAAAGACAGCATTGCTATATTTTTCAGATGCCTCTTTTTCTTAAATAAACAAATCAACAGGATGCATTGTCATTTATCCCATATCCTTCTATTTCTGCATGCTTCCAGTTGACTGCTAAGTTCCTCACTTCCAGAGGCTGGTACACAATTAAAGCAATAAATTCTAAGCAACAAAGAAATTATAAAATATTAGATTGTTGATGCTGATTTGACTTTGACTCCAGTTATGTCTTCCTGTTTTTACTGCTATCCTGCCCAGAAAGGTGTGGATGTAAACTCCTTGACTGCCCTTGATGTCAAAGGTGCTTTGTGACTCACAAAGAAGAATAGGCTGGCTGCAAGTGAAATGAGTAAGTAGTGGTTTGACCTCCCTGATATCAGGTGGACTACATGAAGACAGAGTAAACTGCATGCAACATGGTAAAAATAGATCAGAAATGTTATAAAATGTGGAATAGTGCATTATTTGTCATAATTCAGATTTCCCTCTGGGGATCATCAGCAGTCTAACACTATCCCAGAATGTCACCTTTCCTAACTAGGTAGACACTACAGCACTGTAAAAAAGAAGTGCGTAGCAAATAAAGAGTTATGTATAGAGGTTGTTAAAAACATAAATAATGAATTAGTGGCAAAATAAATAAGTGCAATTTCTGATTCTTCAGCAGCCTTTACCCCACAGTCAACCCTAAAACACCTCAAAAAAGACAAAATGACTGAAGCCGACTTCAGTCATGTCCGCTGCTGATCAAATTGATTCAGAAAAAGACAATATTTTATCCGTCCTCTTTGGAGTTCAAGTATGAATGGTGAAGCAAAAAAGAGTGAAACTGAGGGAAACATGAAAAGCTTGATTTGTTAGGACCCCTGCTGTCTGAAAAGAGATCAAAGCTCAGGAGGAGGCTGTAAAACAGCCGAATGCACTGCACAGAAACATGGCCTGTGGCAGCTGCTCTGGGCACGCTCTCACAACACAGGTGTACCTCCAAGTCTGCTCTGCCAGCTGAATCATGGGACCAGGCTACCTCTTCTCCTTCTTCATTATTTCAACTGCAGTCACTGAGGAGATGTGAGCTCCATCCATCACAATGCACAAATTCACAGTGCGCAGATTCAGCACAGGCCTAATTAAAGCTTTTCCTTTCATTTGTGGAGATAATTAGACTTTCATCTCACCAGGAAGCTTCAGAAAGATCTATTTCTTTCTTCAATAAGAGCTACATCAAACAAAAGCAGATTTTAATCGCCTTTTCTTTGGGGCATGAGTCAATAATGAAAGATGTCATGGGTAACAAAAATTGTGTGCAGGGGGAAAATGGAGGGAAAAAAGACCAAGCTATGATCTTTAATTAACACCGTGTTTGCAAACACCATTAATTTCTCTCATTAAAATGATTTTTATCTACAACTGATTGTTGATAAAACAATCGATTTGAACATCTCATCTGTTTCATGCTATGCAGGAACCCATCTGCTCTGCTGTAAAGCAGGAAGAGTGCAGACTGTTAAGCAACATGTGAGAACAATAAAAAATGCATATGTGTGTGTCAGGGATTTGTGAGGCGCACTGCAGGGCAAGGGCCACCTTTCCTCAGAACATCTATAAAAAATGACTTGGTAGCAGGCCAAAGGAGAAAATGTCACAAAGATCAGAAGTGCATAAATAACAAATGAATTAATATATGCAGGAAGAAAGGTTCCATCTGTGTTGGGATGCATCGGTAAACAGGCTTGGAAAAATAAGGAGATTTCAGACACATTTAACACTACATCGTGAGCTGCTGTGATGTAACATTAGAGAAGAGACACGCCGTGTTTACTGCCTTTGCCTTTTCCATTAGCAGTAGAACACAAGCCTTTTTTCCTACTGCCTTTCACACTGGTGCAAGGGGAGAGCATTTTTGGCTCTGGGCCCAAGGCACATTATTTATTTATTTAACTATTTGACACAGTGCTTCTGTATGGGCTGCCTGATGCGCAGGCTCGCAAAGAGGGTGTAGCTGATTGTCTGTGGGAATTGAAGTCTGGCAGTCCAGGGCAGGAATAATAAAGCCCTCTTCCACCCTAGAGCTTACACCAACCCCAAAGAACTGTTAGGCTTAGAGCATTAAGACATTTAGTGAAGACAGAGCTTGTTTAAGTATCATTTTAATGACAATACTTGCTTTGCAGCAGGCATGGAACTGTTTTTCATATTGGAAGAAACACTGGCAGTGAGGCTGTGCTGTAGCAGTGCAGAGCTCGCTGTCAGTCTGCTTAACGCCTTCCTGGATAGGATAAAGTGTCATGATTCATCAGAATCAGATCTGAGCTTCCTCTAACAGCAAAATATCATCACACCAAAAGAATAAAGGATTAAATGTGCATTACCAAGTGCTCTGCTGCTGTTGTGACCTGCCTGGGAAATTGATGAAAAGATTTAATGGAATGTTTTTTAAAGAAAATCTACACACATCCTTAAAACTCACAATGTTGATGCTTGATTCATAGTGCCTTTATGCAGCTAGTTCTGGCATATGGCAGTTGTTTGGGAAACCAAAGTTTGTAGGAGCTTGACAGACATTTCTTCTTGATGCATTGAGCCAGTAAGATCCCTGGTGAGTATCCAGATTCTAACAGAGCTGCACATGTCTGTTCCCATGACTGCAAGAGATGGAAGTTTTTCCTGTTTGGGTTCCCTTTTCTCAAGTTCACTCAGTCACTTAAAAATAAAACTGCAGTCTTCTTTTGTGTATCCTACTTTTATGCTAATATGCACCCTCCCTGGAGTAAATGAGGACTGTTTTTATTTTAAATTAAGACAAAAACACATGCACATGACACTGAATTTATCCATTCTGCTAGGATCTAGGAGTTCAATGTGCTGAAAAATCTCATACAGCTCAAGATAGAAGGTATAACAGAGGATTTTCCCATTTCTCCTTGAAACTCTCTCAAAAAAGAGCTTTTGCATGTTTCAGATAATTATCATAATTTCCTTATATCCTGGGCCAAGATTTGCTTCCATTTGTGTCTTTTTAACCATTTATCTCAATGGAAGTCTTATCTCTTCCAAGTTACAGAGCAGTGAAGAGAAAACTCCAAATAGTAAATATTTATTGAAGAATTTACTTTGAAAAAGAAAATGAAAAATGGGGAAATAGGAGAAAAAAAAAAAAAAGAAAACTCCTGACAGTTTTTTGGGGGTGATATTCTTGGCTCCAAGGGAAGAGAAGCTTTTTTTTTTTTTTCTTTTATTTCCTTTTTTTTCCTTTCTCTTTACCAAGCATGTAACATACAGAAGGAATAGGGACTCATATCCAGAACTCTGAAAGACCCAGCAGCATTATAGCCCTTTCTCTGAATTCAAATCAAAACTTTGTTTAAAATGGAATTCTGCTTTGGAATGCTTCTGAGCTCCCTCATTAGAATATACACGTGGTTCTGGTTCAGTGTTTTTATAATAGGAAACAGTCTTCCCACTGATCCCCTGAAAAGTTAGTTATGCAAAATAAATATATTGTTTATACATAGGATGCAGCTTGATCTTCAAAAGTGAAAACCCTCATGAATAGAAGAACCCAAACTGAGATCTTTGCTAACTACCTAGATCATACCACTGAACTACAAACTGCTAGAGGAAATCAGAAGAAACCCTCAACCAGACACCAGATTTGCTCATCACTTGTAGTTCAGATATGTTAGCAGGTAGGTCCTCATTTAATGAAAGAGGATACAGGGATACTAAGAAGGTGACCTGCCAGAGGAGAAGGAACAGAAGACAAACAAAAAAGACTGTACTCAGTTTTAAGGGCAAAACTGGGAATGTACTCCTGCATTGCTTGTCTTAAACTTCAATAAGCTGAACTCCCCTACTGCTATCAGCTGCAGAGGAAGAGAGAGTTGCCACTGCTTCTAATATTCTCAGCAAATATAGGGCAATATTCAGTTTCCAAAGAGCCTGTCACACTGTCAGTGGTGCTGGGACTGAGTGGGCACAAAGCTGTTGCTAATGAATAGGGAGGCTGGAGGCAGATGGCATCCAAATGTAAGAAAAGTGTCATGAAATGATAGAACGGGTGGAAAACTCATTTACTCAATCCCTTTCAATCAAAACATTATCCTGCATCCCTGTGTCAAGGGAAATCCATTCCTATTTTACAAATACATGAAATACTATCCAGATAGCTCAAGGACTGGACTTCCAGATTCCTCTGCCAAGAGGAATATATATATGTGTGTGTGTGTGTGTTTACATATACACTGAAAATAAAACATGGAAATTGAAATGTATCTTTTTGCTACTGTTTTTTTCTTGACAGAGCTTGGACAAGTGACAATCTCCACTTCTTAAATCAAACAAGTGTACAATGTAAATATGTAGGAGCTTAAAAGTACAGCAGGTAAAGAAGAGGGAATTCATGAATGCATATTTTGATTTCAGTGAAGTCCAAAATATGATTACATTTTTTCTTGCTATTCACCAGTGTTATGTGATAAAAATTTGATTTATACAATAGAATTCACAGCAATGTATAAATAATAAAGACCTTAAGGGTATAAATCTTGACTGATGATCTGTCTTCTCTGCCCTGCACTTTTTGCCTATGCAGTCTCAGAACATGAAGTCCAAACTATGCACTGTGTATCTGTGTGCAAATATTCTGTGTGACATCACCATGAACTGGCAGTTATCTGCTCACCATTATGTTCAACACACAAGGAATGTTTCCGAGTCCGACTAGAGTGCTTAACAGGTGTAACATTCCTAGATTCAGAAGGAGCTTCAGGATTACAACACTCTCTCATTTTAAAGTACTCTGAAGTGAATTCCTATCTCTTGTTTAAGGATGTGTCATGTGAAACTTGATGTGAAGAGTGTTTGATGGATGAAATGAAAAATATGTGATTGATAGCCCATTTATCAACTCCAGTTGAGACATATATAGAATATCTCATTGTTTATGTGTGAATATCTCATTCTAAAAAACTGAAGTAGAAAGAAAAGCAATACCCCATCCAAAACAAAGGTCAACTCAAGTAGTCTCAGATATTAGCCAGCAAGAGAAATGCCCTGAACAGACCAGGATGTCTACTAGTAGGCAGGAATCCCTGACATGTTTCACAGGTGGAGAGCTATGTACAGAAAAAAACAAACATACAAAGGTTTAGCTCTTTAATCATGCCTAATTTTCAATGTGGACCTAGAATTCAAAAACTCAACACTTTTAAAGAACCCTAAACTTACACAGAAGAAATGATGTGAGACTATTTTAAAGCTAAAATAGCTTTCCTGACTGAAAACTGGAAATTATGATCTTTAGTATCCAAGTGTCAATGAAATGTAAGTGCCCACCAGATTGCTGGCCCACCCATAGATTATTAATGCACAATTAATCTACTAGGACAACTGTAGAGTGTCATTTAGCTTCAGAGCCCATAAGTATAAAACAGCAACATACTGTGAAATTAATGGTAACACTTAAAGGTCCTATTGTTATTAATTCATTTGACATTCACTGTAATCACACTGGTCTTTAATGAATTCATTTGGCATGTGAATATTGCATGCAAACGCACTCCAGTGCAAATCAGTGTTAATTGATGTCCTGAATTGAAATAGTTTCTCTCTCTCTGTAACTTCTTATTTTTAGTCTACTGTATTTTTTTCAAGGGTCTTTTCCTCAGCAAAATTTACACATGGCATATGCAAGCACATGCTCTTATAATAATTGCTTTAACTGGATGTCAATATAGCCTACAAAAATGACCAAGCAATCGCATGGTACCAAACCTCTGCAGCAACTTGTTCTAAGGCAACAAGCTCTAAACACCACTGAACTTCAGTAACCTCCTAGTGCCACATATCCTGTGAATATTTTCCATTTACTGTTCTCCACAAACTGCCTATAAACATCTTTGGCTTACATGAATAGTGCTGTGGCCAATGGCAGTCATCTTAGGCAGTTCAGTTTTATAGCAGGAACTGGCTGTGTCACTGGCTGTATCTCTCTCCCTGCACTCAGTCTCTATAGCCATGCATATGGATAATGTCTGTAAATGTGCCAATTGAAATTGTCTCCTTCCCTTATATGCAAGCACTGCTTCCAAGAACTGTGGGGTGCTGAGAAATTCCTCTTAATGTCACATGCAAGCAGTTTATCTCAAAAGATTTAATTCATGGGTGGTACAACGATTCCAACTCAGTAGCTTGTCCGAGACAAAATGCTTCAAACTGGAAAATACTTCACACTAATAAAATAGTACTACTGCTGTAATTCATAAAGCTCCTGACTTATTTCCTCATATATCTAGTAACAATCTTCATATGTTCTTGTTTCCCAGAAAATTAAAGGAGTCTCAGGGGTGCCAAAGGAGTCTCTGATGTAAAATAATTTCCAAAGTTAAACAATTCTTTTGACCTGTATGTAGTATATCCAGGGATCTTTAAATAATCACAATATGGGACTATGGTGTTTGACATCATATTGGCGGAAAATTTGTAAGCCATTCTTAAAAATAGCTCACAAACCAACAAAAATATGAATTCAGAATGCCTCAGATATAATTATGCTTGAAGATAACATCAACAGCAATATATGAATACTATTATTGTATCAAGTACAGGTAAACTAAATTAAAGCACATACAATAAGCACATACTTACTGAAAAATGCCTAAAAAGTTGTGGTGCCGCAAGTATTTGGTTGCCTCAGGGGGCTTGCATTGTTTTTCAAAAAATAAAAAATTAATGTTTTCTCCAATTTCAGACCTTCTTGATTCTCAATAATTTAAAAAAAGGTACCCCAAACTGTGACATAAAAATCCATTTCAAGCATCTCTACTTGGGTCGAAAAATAAGTAAACAGAAAAGAGGTCCCACTGATTTAATTTGTTTCAATACTACTATCTGCTGGGCAATGTACTTTAAATGCACTTTTCTTTTTTCAACTAATGTTTCCTATAATAAGTTTTTAATTTTTCTTTTTATTTTATTTTAAAGCTAGAGAACATTATTTAAACTTATTCAACACAGTATAAATATTTTTGTAGCACAGAGTAACCTAGGGTATGCAGAATGTCATAAAAATTGGAAATAATCTTGAAACTACTTCACAGAAAAAGTATCAGAATAGTGTCTACTAGACTCTTGCTGCTGACAGGCAAGACTTCTCTGAGATTTTATTGCCAAGGAAGGCCCAGTGAAAAAAACTATTTTAAGAGTGGATATATACACATCAGTCAGAACCACAAATCAAGAGTGTCTGGCCATGTAGTACTAATTAAAGTTAGTATTTTTCTTCCCTCACTTCCTGTAACACACTCAGAATGATGAACATTCCCTAAATGGAAAAGCATGATTGCTGAACCTTCATCACTTGTCACTAACATCCTGGAAGTAAAGAACATGTCTTGAGGTCTAACTATGTTTCATTCTATTAGTCATTATTTTATTTGAACAATGACTGAATTATGCTCCTCTTTAGTTCAAAACTTTCAGTCATCATTTTCTTAATGACTTTTGAGGAAAGAACATTTCAATAAGCTGATACTTCCCCATTGTCAAAGATCCTTCCTTCAAAACCATAAAATTTTCAGCCTTGTTTCACACCATCATGAAGCAGCAATACACACAGTTAAGTTTGTCAGACACCTTCCATTCTCAGAAGCAGGCAACTGAAATCTTAAAGAGAGAGTCAGTGTATTTTTGTCATTGACCCTTTGAAAACTGCAAAATCGGACATGTATTTGGACATGTTGCTAGTCTCTGGGAATTTCAATTTGCTTATGCTAAAGAGAGATTTGCTAAGAATTTAGAAGCTGAATCATCTGAAAACTGTATAGACCAAGAATGTTGTAGCCCAACACAGTAAAAGAGCCAGACAGCACATTCTGTATGGTTGGTTGCTTTTCTAACCACTTAGGGTTGCTCTAGGACCAGGTATGAATAAGGATAATTGTCTCATTAGTTCTTGGAGAGACAGGAAAAAGATGAGGGAACAATCTGAGGGAACATGTAGAGGAATCAGGAAGACTCTGCATAAACCACATTTTGCCAAGTGAGATGGATTGTGGACCAAAATCCCTAGCCCTGCAAAGCTTTTTCATGTTGCTTCCTGACTTGCTTCTACAATGCCAGAATACAGGATATATACAGACCAGTTTGGTGTGTCCTGCTCACTGTTATAAATCCATATTTCCTTTGTGCAGTGTCCTTTCGCCTCTGTCTGGAACTGGCTTTGCAATCTCATTGCCAGGGTAGATGGGACACCCATGTTTCAGTGTACAGATGGTTTGGACTTCCTACATTGCAAACTAATGACAAATGTTGGCACAGGTGTAAATTTAGTGTGCTAATGAGTTTGCTTAAAGCTCTTGGCTGAATTCTTTCCTGACGGGATAACACTTCTACAGTGTGATTTACATAGAACTATCGATACATTTTGTGCAAAAGATGGGTAAACAATGTTTACTGAAAGGATTTCTACAAAACTTTCTACTTTCTTAATTAATGAATGAAAGAATATACAAGAGAAAACATCCTGACTTCTCAGAATTTTGAGTGATCAAAACACAAACTTCCAAAAACTGAAAATCTGTACAAAACATAAAATCTCAGAGATAATGACAGTTATTCATATCAAGCAAACAAGTAAACATGATAATAATACTTAAGCAATGCAACACAATGGTACTCTCAGCCATTCTCCAAACTGAAATGGAAACATGGTTGCAGATTAATGAGATTATAAAATGAATTTAGCAAGCTTATTGTTGTCTGAATGTTTATCAGAAACCTCTGAGGTTTTAAGAATTGCAAACCACTAGGAGTGCACAAAGTATACTACATGAAAAAGATATCAGCTTTGATATCATTGGAGAAAGGTGGATGAAGAAATTGGATTCTTCAGTGGCAGAAATATTCCCTGCTCAGCTGTTAGGAGAACCCTCCATGCATAGACAAAATTTTTCAAGCATGATTAAGCTCATGAAATTTTTCCTGCACCTAATATGAACCATAAAATAATCATTTTAGGTGTAAAGACAGCATAGTATGCAGAGATTTAAATCAGCACAGATGCAATAAAACCCAAAGTGTTTTCAACATTAGGTCCACTATTTGCTTCTCATCTCTGCTGAACCAAATCCAGAAAATAATAAATATTTTGGTCTGTGGAAAAACTGTTTATATTACTACAAATTGACTAAGAATTATTAGGTATTTGCTCTATATTATCATCCAGCTATATCAACAATACGAAGGACTCCACTGTGTGTGTATTGCATTTTTGAAGTTAGCTGCTGTTCTAGAGCTAAAAATCCAAATCTAAATACAGAAGGAAGGAAAAGGTAGGAAATAATGGTAAGAAGTAGCAATTAGAAATATCCCAATTTAATAGATGAAGGACCAAAGGCCTTATAAGTTAAAAATTACTTGTTTGGAGTCACACCGTATGCCTGTGTCAATGCTTCAGTATTTACAAATTTTCAAACAGATAGAGCATAAAACTAGTATAAATAGTAAAAAGCCCCACAGATTTTCTATAATTAAGTACAGCATATAGTGGTGTAAAGGTTTCTTCTTGTTGGAGATCAAATTGACACTTCCAGATTTCTTTGCAGATTTATGTTGATTTGAACAGTGCAGTGTCTTGGCAGTACAAACAACTACTACATACAATTAGAATAGTGAGGGAACATTTGGAGAGGGAACACTTTTCAAAGTAATGACTACAACAATCTACTCCCCTTTTAAAAACGAGTTTTCATGAAGACAGAGTTTCAATATTGTCAAATGGGATACAAAATAGTTGACTCTACTCTGTAACATTCAGGCTTTCTCAGTTACTCACAGTGAGTTACCTTGTTCCTGTCTTAGTGCTGTAATCCCCTTGTGCTCTCCTTGGCTGTAATATTATCCTGATTTCTACATCTTTCTCCTCATCTTCCTCCTTCCAAGCAACCTTTTCTTCTTCTGCTTCTCCTTAGTCCCCTCCACAAACCTCAGAGCATTTTTCAATTCCCCTTCCCAAATACAGGAAAAAGGCACAGAGAGATTGCTTTGCAAGAAAATGAGAATGTTGATAAATACCACACATGGGTAAAATACAAGTTTTTCTCTTGTGCACAGGTACTCCTATTATATTTATAAAAAAAAGGAAAGTGAGAAAAGCAAGAGTGTAGAAGGCAGTGTTTCTCCGCCTATCCCGCATGTGTGAACATCCCCCTGGCTTCCTGGCTGGCCAGATGATCTGCAAGCAGCTTGTGGGCACATTGCCTGTAGCTGCACCTACCCTCTGCTGCTGGTGCAGCCAGGAGCCCAACTCAGTGTGTGGCTGGTCAGCCAGGCAGGCAGCACACCCTCAGCAGCTCCCTGGCCTTCAGAGAAGCACAGCATCTGTGCATCTCCTCAGCTGCATTTCAGATTGGAGCTGACCACAAGTCTGAATTGCTTTCCTTAAGGAAATAAATATGTGAGGTGTACATACCAGCTAACCTCAGGATCTGCACATTTGCTGCAATTTAATGACCTATTTGTTTAGCTCTGCGAAATGCAGTTGCCTTTCTACAGATGAAGTTGCCAGAGATGGCCCTTTTAGAAAGCAATCAGTTCAGAAAAGATAACATTAAGACATTAGACATGTTATTAACTCCTTAATTTTTTTTCTTTTTTTTTTGGTTGGATACTAGTTTTTTTACCTTACTGAGAGGCAGGAGGAGTATTTTCATTTTTTAATATTATCCCATTATGGTTTAAATAATTTGCAAATAGGAGGATTACAACCTTGAACAGGGAAAAATTACTATTCTGACTCTTAGATTAAAGCAGGCTTTAGAAATTCCAGTGATGCAAATATCTGCCATGATTACTGAAGAGATAATGTTGTTTTCAAAAGTTTAATCAGCTTCACCTTAGGCAAAAAAAGTAAGATACAGCTGAGAAACAGGAAAACACTCTGTAGAGTTTGTAAAAATTATTATGTATTATTTCCATCCCATCCGTCTGCATTATGTTAATAAGAAGGCATTAAACAACAGAAGAAAAGCTGACATAAGAATAAGAAAAAACATTTTTACATGAAGCTTGGTAATTTGACATAAAGACAGTGGATAATAATAAATTACTAATTGTTTTTACATCATCTGTACTGAAAGCATATCTGGAATGTATTTTAGTACTGTCTTGGGAGGAAAGATTTCAGCAATGCTTTATTGTAAAAATAAGTTCATAGAATTTCACTGTGTGAACCAAACTTCTTCATTAAATTTTAAACACTACAATGTCTTTTTAGCCATTATGCCACAATAAGAGCAAAGGTACTGGAAATGTATGGGTATATATAAATATACATACATATATATGTATATATCTGGTGGGAATTTATGGAAAATGCAAAAGATGTTCAAAGGCAGATGACTATTAGCATAAACTGTACAGTGAGCTGCTCTGCAATATTTCTGCCTTTCTTGCTTCTACGTGCATTGAACTTTTAGCTTGCTGATTCTGCCTTGGGCAGAAGTGGCACAAATTTAAAAATGGAAGGTAAAGCAGTCTCATCATTTGATCTCATTTATTTCAGGTGCCATTGAAGTAAAATCCCATGATCTTATGGAAATCTTTATACTATTTAGCTTATTGTAAGGTGGAGAAAACATCTATCATGTTCTAAGATAGAGAAACTGTTAAATTCTCCTTGTCTTTGACTTGCCACATGCAAATATAAATGGAAAATTCTCATATTAGAAAAGAAAGATAATTGCCTAACTGCAGATGAAAACTATCACAAGCCAGCAATTGCATATCCATGTGCTTTTAACTTCTTATATCACATTTGCTTTCATTCTCCTATCACACAGATATGTACCTTTTTGGGAAAGACTGGCAGAAGCAGCAGGACATGTTAGTTTTTATTATACTGTTTGTTACTTTAATGATCTTTGATGACAACAAACTTACTACATCTATAAAGGAAAATATCCTTCCTTCAGTAAGAGAGAACTGCTCTCGAGAACACCAACAATATTATGATATCAAGGGCACTTCACAGACAGTAGTCAGATTTAACCTCAACAAATAAAATTCCCCAAACCTTGTGCAATCAGCCTGTTTATTTTTGACAGGTAGAAAATGAAGGTTACTGAAGGATGTCCCAGTAGAAAACTACAAAGTGACAGAACACAAAAATAACTTTTTTTTTTTTTTTGGGTGGGGGGGAAAACAAGATACCCCCAATTTTAAATTTGCATGCTTCCATGCCATGAAGAGTTTCAAATAAATTTGAATTGAAATTTATTAAAATTTAGCTGAAACCCAAGCTGAAGTAAAGAGCACTATCATCTCAGGTTCCTGATGAACTAAAAGCTTAGAAAATTTTAACATAGCAGTGTGTAAAAGGGCCATTTTTCTTTTCTTTTTCTTTTTTCTTTTTTTTTTTTTTTAAATGGTGTTCTGTTTCTGTAGGACCTAGGGTTTGTAAATAAGCAGGATCACACTAAGGACATTCTCTGGTACACCAATAATGGAGGAATGGCATAAATCACACTGTCTTACTTGCTAGACTTCAGTATGGCTTCAGTAGCTGCTCATACGTAGCTTGAAACTTTACTATTGTTTGGAAATAAGGTTCTCTGGTTTTGCTTATTTAATTAAATGATTAACCTAAGTTCAATTTTATATAGAAAAGCTGGATACATTCAAGGACACAAAGTCAAAGCAGTAGCTAGGGCACTCATTTGTTGTCAGTCTAAATTCACTTGGCAGCAGGAACAAAAGTAACAGGTGAAGGACAAGTGAAACTGACACCAGAAAACTCTGGCGTCAGAGTATCTCTCTGAAATTAGTAGATATTCACTTAGATTTCTTCTGAGCTGGAGGAAAGGATTCAAGGAAATTAAATTGGTTTTCCAAAATGTCAGTGACTAGCCTGATGATCAGACCACAGAGGAAAAACCAGGGTAATTTGGAGTGCCTTCCTTTTCCTTGCTGTTTTTTGTCTTTTGTTGGTTTTCTTCTATCTTGAATTGTGCATTACATTCTGTGCAGTTTTTAATTTGTATTAAAAAGTGATCTTCAATTTCCAGTGCTTCCTAAAAAGGCATATGCTAGAAGTTAAGGGTCATTAGGACACAGAAATGCTTCAGCTAACTTTTTACTCTTGGGAATATTCATCAATTCAGCCTATGGAGCCATTAGCAGTGTGGCTCCTAATCTGGCAGTTCAGGGAAGCCAAGCAAAGGCTGACTCTGCTGAGCCTACTGCTGCGAACTGCTACGGTTACCCCGATAGTACACAATGCTTCCATCATGTTTTAACACACTAAAGGGTAAAACAATGACAGAGTAACAAATATGGCAAATTTCTATGCTGAAATCATGCTTATTATACTGACTAATCAAGCTGCTTTTGCTGATGAACTGTGCTGCTGACTCATGGAAACTGGCAACCACTGGCAAAGGCAGTGCAGGTGGAGGGTGGTTCTAGGACTCTAAACATTTTCTGCCTAAGCCTGCCTTTTCTAGAAAAAAATATATCACAGATGGCTACTGTTGGGAAAACAGGGCTGAGGTATGGTATGTTTAAAGATGGAACTTGTGAGTTTTCTGATGTAACTCTCCATCTACATAATTCTTCAAGTTTCACTACATTTGTGCTGCTCATGTGCTGCTTCCCCTCTATTTTATTTTGTGGTCTTGTGTATGTGGTTGCACATACAGTATTTCCTTTCCCTTCCCTGTCTTATTCTTTCCTTTCCCTTCCCTTATTTCTTTCTTTCTCTACTTGAGATGGGTTAAAATTCTTCAGGTGATGTATTTCTTTTCCTTTCTTCGAAAAAAAATTAAAATGACCTTCTCCTTGAAACAGCAAGATTGGAAACTAATCTGCTTGTTACAGTTGAGATTTTGACCTGCCCCCTAAACTGCACATTGACTTCTAGCTCTGAGAACTGGTTTTGATGGTGATGTGTGTCACTTTTTTGTAATGCTAATTCAGGCAGAAGCCATTTATCATTTCTGAATATACAAAGCGTCTGGTGTGACACTGCGCTGACTTATTCATAAAATGATAAAGATCAAGAGAAGCAGTGTAGCTTAGCCTACAAGGACCTAGACCAGGACCAAAACACCTACTTTCTATTCTTGCTTTACTCTATGACTACAGGAAAGACAATTGTTTTCATTTTAGTAGCTACCAGCTGATAAAAAGAATAATGTAAGAGTAAGAACTACTAATTTTTACAATAAATACTGAGGTAGATCAACATCTCTTTGCTTATATCTGTATTTTATTTATGCCTTTCTTTGCCGGCAGACAAAAAAAGACAATGATAAAAAGAATTTTTTTCCCCTTTTTCTCCTTGCTAGAACAGACATAATACCCCAACAGTGTATCAGTGGATTTCTTGGTTCCATGACTTCTGTGCAAAAATCTCACATTATTACTACGTCCATGTTTAGGAACACAGAACAACCAGAAAATCCATGAAAAGGATAGCAGACAGGTTAAAACCCGTTCAGATAAGACACCAAAAAAAATTCTGTTACTTTTGGAAAAAATCCCAGTACATTTGAAATTAAGCTAAATAATTAAAAGTTTTAATAGAACATCTAGAGTTTAGTTGAAGAACTATGACTTTCTGAAATACAGTAAAATTACTGAAACCCATGATGACCTTCTAGATGATCTTCTAGGGATATAACATTTATGTCTCACTAAAATTTACATACAAGGAGTACCTAATACGAAACACTCTCTGATTACCGGGGCCAGAGAGATACACAAGGGCTGCATGGCAAAAAGCTGCAATGTCACTGCTACTCCAGGATGGTTTAGCATCCAGTAAAAGAGATGCAAACTTTCTAGCAAGTGCTTTGGATGCGTGTGTACTGACATGCTGCTGATGAAATGTAATTTGTTACAATAGCTCTATATCAAGCCAAAATGCCACTGGCAGACCTGGAGATTAGCAGTCACTTCCAGCTTGTGACTTGGTGTCCATGCTGTACCAAGCTGTGATAACAAAAAGGGGAAGAAATAGGAAGAAATTAAAATCTGCTGTTACTAAAAGTTCATTATTTCTTAATCTGAAAACTTATGAGATTGATCTAGGTTGAGATATTTTATAAAGTGGGGAAATACAATAGTGGCTTACAATGTTTGAGTACTTTGTAAATAAAAATATCATTTTCTGTGTCTAAACTAGATGTTAACACTCATTTTCTGTCACATCTGTGTCTGTTCCATAGTGAATACAAACATATTGGATTTTCCATCTAGATTTTTTATTTCATCTTCAGAGGATACCTATAATTTATAGTCATGTATATGTGTGTGTATATATACATATATATAAATTCAGATTTTACCTCCTGGGGAAAATTTCCATAAGGAAAATCTCACCTTTTTTTCTTTTTAAAAAAAAAAAAAAAAACCTCTTTAAATCAATATTTTACAAAGGTAGGTAGTAATTTCCAGTATACTTATCATTGCTCTACCTGAATTCAGATGTGTAGGCAATTGCTTTGATTACTGACTTTTTCTGTTATTTTTTTCAAAGGCTGAGAAATTAATTCATCTGTAGGGCTACATGCTCTTTTAAAATATAGTTCTGATCTTTATATAGTAATGTAATTTAAATTAGTACCTAATTCTCTAAAGTCCACAATTTAGGACAGCACAGAATCTACTGCAGCAACTAATTAAACACTTACTGTAAGGTTAAGTTTTTCATTAAATCAATAGGCCCCTAGTGTCAGTTACAAAGCCCTAATTACTATGCTGTAAATTTAGATTGAATTTGAATTAAGGACTGATTTCAATCTAACCACAGCATGTAAATATTGTAAATTACCAGAATTACAGTTCAATAAAATTGAATGGATTTCACTTTAGATAAACTAAATGCAAATGAGCCTAAGGAAAAAAAAAAAACCAACAAAAAACCTGCAGAAATTTCCCAAACATCTGCAGAAGAGACTTACATGTGCAGTCTATAGTACACTGCTTTGGCAAAGAGCATGCCAGAGCTTCAAAATGCTGCCACCGTTTACTCTAAAATGTTTTAAATATTTCATTATCTGTTCTGAAAATGAATAAATTTAATCTCTCCCAAGTGATCAAGTAAAATGATGGCTAATGTGCCCACTTACTGTGTTGCTTTAGTTTGATGACTGTATTGTTGTGCTAAAGCACAGTATGAAATCAGGTTATCAGGTTATAACTGGCAGGGATAAAAAAAAAAGCAGTGCTGGGAAACACAAAACAACCCATTTTCAAGGCATGAATCATGCACTTTGAAGGCTCAAAACAAGTGTAAAAATTACAGACAATGGCACTCTAATCAAAGGAGTGCAAAATTGAAAATAATTGGGAGTTTGTGGACTTTCATTCACCTTCAAACAAGCACTGTATCCACAGGATATTAATAAATTTGGGAAAATAGGCAATATGCTAGGTTACAAAGAAAATGAAAAATCAAAACCACCTATTTTGAGGGTCATACATATGATTATTAAGAGGTTTCTACTCCCCTGCTTATGTTATTTCAATATATGCAGTTAAAATTATATTAATAGCCTTAAGATGACCTTAAAATTTAATTAAAACAATGCGTAGTTTTTTTACACTTAACACTTCATTAATACACTTAAGTAGCCGAATAATAAAAGTTGGCTGAAAAAATAAAAACCCATGATATTAATATTTTCATGAAGGCTCAGAAAGGGCATTGATTAAGGAAATTAATTATAATTTTCATAACTGTACTTGAGAGATGCTGAACATAAACTCAAAACTAGAAAATAACGAAGAGGTAATAATAATCCTCCTTCAAGAACAATGTCCACTATTCTCATTTCTACCACAAATACAATTATGCCACCTCATTCTTTAGTACACTTCTGGTTTTGTTTCTTTTTTCAGAGCACATTTTATGGGGTCTTTGATCAGTTCATGCCTCACAAAGTTAAACAGTGCCAATGTAGTTTGTAGGCACAGGCCGTGAGCTTGATAATTTACAAGCTGACAGCACCACACTTTCTAAAACTCTTATTTCCTGTGAGTGTTAAAATTACATCTCAAACCACAGAATGTTTTAATGACTTCATGTCATCAAGAAAGGTAATAACGCTTCAGCTCAGCTTCATCAGCTGAGCATGGTAGACAAAGGTAGCAAGTAATTTACTACATGTGACCTACGTAGGCTTTTCACATTAGGAAAATCAAACCATTCTCTGAAGTGCCCATCTTGCCAGTCCACTGGAATGTTAAATTACTGACTGTAAAGGAAATGATGTTTCACTTAAATTTGGAGTTTTGCAGAAGTGGAATGCGTGGGCCAAGCTACAAAAAAACCCAGAATAGATAAGAAAAAACTACTTGTGACCCTTGCCAGAACAGAAAATACAGGAGGTTTCTACCACCTACAGCACATTATAGTATATTGCTAAATGTAGGAAATAAGGTAAAATGAATGAGTATTTTCACAGTTGTCCTTCATAAGGGTCCTTTTCTTATCAGCTTTCCACCTCATGTCACACCCTAGTAGATAGAACAGGATATTCCCTGCTGTGATTCTGCTGTTCTGGCTCCCAGGTTTACTCCTCAAGGCCTGGAGAATCATCTCTCCTCCAGGGTCTCTAGGCTTGAGCAAAGGTAAGCAGGAATAGTAATGACTGCCAAAACAAATGTCTACCTATTTAAGTTCACAGAAGCAATAAATGCCACCACTTGGATCTTACTCTCCAAACTGCAAATGATTTCACCTTTCCAGTCCTGGAATTTAGATGAAGTTAGGAAGTTACATAAATTTCTGGGGTACAGCTGATTTTGTTTGAGATAATTGCTCTGTGTTCACATTCTGTAAAATTATTTTTCCATGAAAAAAGTCTGATTACCTAACATATAATGAAGTGGCCATGCTATTGGCTTGCAGTTTGACAAGTGATCAGTGTTTTAACATAAAAGAAAATATTTTTAAAATCTCCTAGTAAAATAGGAGAGTTCCTTCAGACAACAACTAAGATTTGAATTTTATTGTTGCACGGTTTAAAGTTTAATGGCAATTCACAATCAGCTTGTTAACAAGTGTTGGCTTCTTGCAAAAATCTTAGCCACTTTGCACAGTGAAGAATTAATGATTTTATACTACCTTATGGAGCAATGAAATTAAATTAAAAATTTATTTTTCCTGGTCTTCCTAAGGTTATGGCTATTTGGAACTGCAGTGTCCAGATCTGTCATTCATCCAGTCAAATGGAAGGTTGGCTATTACACATACAAGTTTTAGTTCATGTCTGTCTGAGTGATATGGGAAAGGGATAATTGCAATAAATTTACCAGTCAATGGTTTGGACCTAAACATTCACAGTCATCAGGTCACACAGAGTACAGGCAAACACTCTCCTATATTTAAGCCCATATTTAATACCTGGAAAAATGACTGCCTTATGGAATATTTGAAGTTTGCCTTTGTATTACTGTATAACATCTGTAATACCTATAATTGGAATGGTACAGCCAAAATACTGTGAAGAGAAAATTGTTTATAGTGTGTATCTTGCAGAACAGAAGCATGGAGTTAAAAAAGGGAATTAGTAACTGAAGACATTGTTAATGGTGTGAAAAAATCAAAATAAGCAGGTTTCAAATACTTTTCTTAGCAATTCATTTGTTTGATGAATCACAGAACAGAATTTCAGGATAATTTAGATTGTAAGGGATCTTTGGAAGACATCTATGCTGATTCCCTACTCCAAAGTAAAAGCTTGTTTCTCAGGGCTTTGTCCAATCCAGTTTTGAATATCTGAGGACCTCCTTCCATAGCTTAGCCCCTTCTTCATGGTGAAAAAAAATACCCCAGCTGGAACTTTCTTTGCTGCTGACCACTAGCTCTTGTCTTTTTACTTTGCATCTCTAAGATGCAGCTCCATATTCTCCACCATGATACTGCTGAAAGCAGGAATTAAACCTTTCGTTTTGCCTTCTCTTCTGCAAGCTGAAGAAACACACTTTCCTCAGCTTCCCTTTGTATATCACACTCCTTTATTGTCTCTTGCACCTGGGGGACAGAACTGGACACAATACATAGGAATAATCACTCCCCTCAAGCTGCTGGTTGTTGTTGCTCCCCAGTATGTTATCAGCCTTCACTGCTACAAGGCAATACCAAAACCTAAACCCTTTTTATCTGAGCAGCTGTGATTAATTGCCATTTATCTAGACGTTGAAAAAAAATGACAAGGTAAGTGACAGTAACTTGACCCTGTTCTGCTTCACTTATCAAGCACATGATTTTAGTTAGTACTGGGAATTAATCCCATAATTTTTACTGCAGAAGACCTGAATGTTTTTAGTAGCCCATCATTAAATATTGAAATATCTACTGGTAACAGGTAGTTCATAATTCTGTTTTATGGTTATAAAGTCAATTGTTCACATTCTGTGAAAAAAATCTGCTCTAAATATGAATCTTCCCTGAACAGTGAGCTTATAAAACTCTAACTATTTTTACTGGAAATACCAGAAAGCACACTTGGAATGGTTTTGGAATGCTAGTTGAAATTACCACTGCTTAAAAGTAAACAAATACCCAGCAGTCTGGGACAAAGGCAGCAATAAAAATACTATTTTTCAATGTATTTTTTAGTAACAGTTATTGTGGATTTGAATTAAAATATATTTTAGCATAGGAATTAATTGAGCACACTGGCAAAACATGCACTGATGTTCTTTTCTGTCAGCTTTGGGTTATGTATGCATTTTAACATTTAACTTCACTGCATACAAAATCCAGAAAAGGAAAGTGTTCATAAAAATATACAGGGCATTACTTATTTATATGTAAAACCTTTATTCTATTTTGTTATTTTAGATTAAATCCCGTTTCAATTCTATTCTCTCAGGGAAGCACTAACAGTTTGAGCTCAGCGTGAAAGCCATCAAACACTTGAGCTGAAATTTAGATTGGGCAATTTTGCCTGCTGAAGTAGAAAAGGACATGTGGAATGGCAGAGAACAGAATGGCTTATGGAAAGGCAGATGTTTTAATAACTTGTTGTCTAGTGGGAGCCTCAAATATCTAAATTTAAACACTGCAATATATTAAAGTGCATTGCTGTCAGGGAGGGAGGGTGTACTCTTTTACCTTATGAATCAGAGTAAATGTGCATATTTATCATGTGTGTAGAGTTTAAAAACATGTATTTTACAACTGAAATTAGAATTATTTGGAGGGTGTTAAAAGAGATTATCTCAGACTGCGTAATTTTGCTCAAGTCTGCATTGCAAAATACATCAGTAACATCAGCCTGGGTAATTTTCATTGTTGAATTTTGACTTCAACCTGTCTTCCTGTGTGAATGGACAAAATAGATCCTTGAGATCTCCTGCCTACAAAGATATCTTTTTTTTTTTTTTTCCCCAGCCTATCAATCTCCTGTTAATTCACACTAGGTTTGAAACTATATTTGTCCTTCAGCACATTATTGGAAGTATGCTATGAATTTACCTAAAAGAATGTCCAGAGAGAAGCTAGAAACCTCCTATGTTACATTCTTTACAGAAAGAAGTCTCTCAGGATGTCTGGAAATAGTGAGTTACTCTAATTCACCCTGGCTGCATAATTTACAATCTGGCAGAATTAAGACGACTGGGGAAGAAAAATTTTATTAATAAACTAGCTTCCCATATGTTCATGAACAACTGGGTCCTATTAAAGAACAATGAAGGCCTTGTCACTTGACTTTTGGAGATATTACACCAGTATTTATATACTGTTTTGTGACACAGAACTCCTAATTGACATTGCCTTTCACATTTATCATCTCATATGCTGTCCCCCTTTTCTAGAAGTATCAGGCTATGTTTTACTTATAGATATTGAGAAGATTTAAGGTATACAAAGAATAAATATTAAATAAAAGCTATTTTAAAAATATATTTAATACTGAGTGTTTCATTTATGGTTTATCAGAGGTGTATGCATTAAATAAAAAGACATGGAAACATTTCTACAGAGATGGCAACCAAGTGAAATTGAGGGTAGTATTTTATGAAAGTTAATGACTTATAGACTATACTGGAATGATTTTAAAGGTCATAAATTTCACTTTGAACAGGTATTTACTTGACAGTAATTATGGGACAGATGCAATAAAAATCTGCATAAATGAAAATGAAATAAAGCCTTGCAAGCTTTGTGTCTCTGCACATTTTCAGTGGTATCTTTAATTCTGTTTTAGGGAGTGGATTGCCAATTAGGCTTAGCTGGGCCTGTTGGTTATAGAGGAAATAAAGACTGTGTAAGCTTAATGGAATATTCTCACACCTAGATATCACTTCTGAATCAGGAAGTCCTTGAGCTAGATATCATTGCAGACTAAAAATAAATTAATGGAGAAAATTATTTTTCCCTTTTTTATTATACTTCCCCCCCCCGCCTTTTTTTCCCCCCCACTATTATTTAGGTCTCTGGTATGCCATACTGGTGGATTTCAGGTCTGGCTGTTCATGTTCTTACAACCCAGCATTAACAGACACAGTGTAAGAGCTTACACAGGAATCACATAAGAAGCACAAAAAAGCAGCACTGAGCTGAAGCAAAGACAAGATGACAAGACCATAGAGACTGAAAACTTGTGGGAAACAGAATTTGTGACCAGGTTGTACAGTCCTCACAGAATCTATCAGAGACAATCCTTGAGGATTTATCTTCTATTAGTAAGAAATCTGTAGAAACTGTGTATTATAAATAGACCCTTCTTATGCCTTTGTTCAGGAGGACAGACCTAACAAAGCACTTAATGTTTCTGCACAATCTTTCTGTAAACAGATCCCAATCACTTTGTGCTGCATTGCCTGCAACTGAGAAAGCAGACTAGAGCTGCTGCGTGCCGCTGAACAGCACAGACTGCAGCTGGGAAAAAAGCTGCATCTCAAAGCTTCACTCCTTCTTCTAACTCTCTTTTGTTGGATGGGAGTCTAGTGGGAAAGATTACATCCAATCCTCTTATTTCAGAAAAAAAAATGTCCATCAATTAATAAAAAAATTGAAGAAAGGAAATGTGTGACATTTATTTTGCAATAATAACAACCATAATTACAAGCACCTTAGTTAAACTAGCTCTGAAAGAGCTAGGACTGCATTTTGGAGCTGCTTGAATAACATTTGCCCCACTTATCCTCCATTTCAATTTAATATTCGTAGTGCTAGTGTTGCCTATATCATCAATGTCAAAAACTAAAAAGTCTTATCTTCAACTTTCATTCCAATGCTTCAAAAGAGCTTTGAATTTGCATCTTACTCTAGGGAAGATGTAGTTTAAAAACATTTTTGCCCAGCTTGCTCCATTAATTTCTGAGGAAAATGCACCTACTGCTGTGAATATGACAGTTCTCAACCTTGGTGTTTTTACAGGATGTCCCTCCCTAGGGAACAACCAACACCATTCTGACTTACCCTGCTGGAACTGCACCTCCTGCTGGGTAATCAGCTACTGCAGCACTAAGGGAGAGACCTCAGTATGATTAACTGGATGCCCCTTGTGAATGCTAAGGAAAAACAGAACTGCAAGTTTTCTAGGGGGAAAAAGTGCTTTTAGTAATCATCTGTTTTCAATTCAAGCAGCTAATTTACAGTTACAGAGAGTTGCTCAATTACCAGCAGCACTTAGTATTTTATACATCTTAGTAAGGTTTAACTTAAAATAATATTCATCAATCTACGAAAAATATTTTCCTACCAATTATTTCTGTGAGTCAAGAACAAAATTAATTTTGTAATGATTATCTGACTCAGGTAAAGCTGATTTTATATTACTCTAGGCCAAAGCCACTGACAAGGGCACAAAAAAGGATTATTTTTCAGCAGTTTTCAGCTCAGCTAAATCAGCAGATAATGCCATCTATGATGCACAGTGATCCTGACCTAAAGCCCTCCTCATTGTTAATGTTTCTCACATCTCGAATATGCCTCAATGGCAGAAAAATATTCTATAGCCATCTTTGAGCATCAAGAAAAATTAATCTTTTAGAATTCTTTGGATTTTATGCTGTTATTTTATTTTAGTTGTCTCCCATCCCAAATTGCACTATCGCACAAACACAATCTATTTTATATAGTCAGTGGTGGTAATTTGGCATATGGCTTTATTATATGCAGACCACAAAACAAAGATGCCTGTACTCCTATTAAAAAATAAAATAAAATCAAACCCAAAGCGAAAACCCCAGATGTGAAACACACAAAAGAAAACTATTTTCTCTGCCAAAGAGCAAATAAAGCAAAAAAGTTCATTGTTATTGACTGCTATTCACAACAAAAGCAGTTTTTCTTCATCAGCAGCAGAAAAGCATGTGGACTTTCAACTGAAAGTATCATATATAGCTGAATTTATTGTTTGAATTTTTATACCATGACACTGGAAGTGAATAGTTCTTGGCTTTAAGAGATTTTCAGTCATTAGTTAAAGGAAAAACTAATTTTCTTTACAGAAGTGTTAACCGATTACTTAGAAATTGTTTAAATTCTATAATTTTTGTACTAAAGTATGTGCGTTAGGATTCCAGTGCCATGTAGGACAGACAGTCTCCATTTTGCCGTGTCCTCTTCAACTGAAGGCTGCATAATTTTAAATTTTCACATGATTTTTTATTTTGCTAATTATGTTGATTGTGATCAAAACCATCTGACAACGCTAATGAATCTTACATACGTTTATCAGTCGGTAAAGAACTATAATTCTCTTTTTAACCTGGGGAAGCTAAGATACACAGAAGTGTAAAGAAGTTTACAGGGTATTCTAAGTCAGAGCTAAGGACAAAAAACCAAACCTTTTTATAATTCTGCTGGATGATTAATAAATGGGATATAACCAAAGGTTGTTAGTCTTATGTCATTTTGAAATTATCAGATTACTCTTTAAATGTAATTATTTTCCATAAAAAAAAGCTTTAGGTCTCAGTGGGAGGCTTAATGTACTATGAAGATACCATTTTGTTCTTAAAATTCCTGTTTAAAGTATTTCTTTTCCACACTTTACGATATACACAGAAAACCTTGGCAATAGCTAGTCTGCAACTGTCTGGGGCCAATTCCTATCACAGTGACCGATATCTTGTTGTCCCCTGGACCTTTGCCATTTGACTCTGACTTGCCTTGATCAGCATGCTTCATTTTTCCGTGAACTTTTCATATTCCCAGAGCTCCTCCTCCATCTTTCACTTGGTAGTCATTCTAACACCTTTTAGACATTGAAGATATGCAGAAAGAAGGCAGAGAACAGGATGTCACATGCCATGTCCTAGCTCCTTTATGGCTTCTGAACAGGAGAGAGAGAGTCAGATTCTGACACCTTGCCTGCTTTTGGAGCTCAGGAACTTTGGTTACTTTGATAAACAACCACACAGTCTGATTTAAAGAAGGTGCTTGTGCCATCCTGTGCCATTTGTACAAGAAAAGGTAATAATAAAATGATCAGTATAATGTTTGCTAGTTGTTACATGTGAACACATCCAGAGAAACACCATGTACATGTTGGTATAGATTCTCTAGACTGTGACAGTAGTACTAGGTCACATCTTCTGATGTCAGATTATTAAAAACTATTTTATAAATAGTTTTTATGTGAATTATAAAATAACCCCTCTGAAATTGTATCCGACCCTGCTTTGACCTGGAGGTTGGCGTAGGGACTCCCAACATCCCTTTCCACATAAATTATCTTATAATCTAAAAAAGCCCCACGTTTTTCACTTCTGAAGCTGGTGGAGACCAAAGCAAACAGTCACTTCTTTCTTTTGCACTGTTAATATGTTCACGTTTGATAGGAGTAGTACTTCCTTTAAGTACTCTACATACTTTGGATATGTCTTCGTCAAAATGAAATAAATTTTTTCTTTTTATTTTTCCTTCTCCTTCCTTATTTTCCCCTTGTTTTATTTTACATATGATGCTTCTCATGTGTCTGTTCTAAATTTTCAGTTCCTCTCCAGCTGCAACCCCCCATTTGCTGAGTAACTTCAGGCAGTCAAAACCCCATTACAAAGACCTGCTTCATTATACCATCTGAGTCACAATTCCTTATTTCTGGTGTTCACTAAAACTTCACTTTTGTTTTTTAGTTTTAATCTTATTTACACATTTCACCATCTGATTGATAACTTTAATTTAATCATTTGCACCTTTGCTTCCACTGAAACCCCTATATAAAACAGACTCAGAGAAACAGCCTATACAGTCATTGCTCTACAGTAAATGAAGCGCTGTTCATAACCCACTTATTGTAATGTTCATGGAAAATTAGCTGAAGATAATGAGCAGGTGGTTACTGGTCACTTTCTGTTTGAATAATAAAAATAAGGTGGTATTTTCATTAGGCTTTGTCTCTGCTGGGCTCACTGGCTCTGCCTTTTCGATGTGGTGTTGACACGTTTAAGATTTCTGGTATATGGGCTGTCTTTGATTTTGGAGATTTCACACTACAAACGAGCTGTGAAACTTACAGTGATCACTAAACATCACTGCATTACAAAAACTAACAATAACAGCATGGGTCACAAGGTGAGGAAAGATACAGACAAGCCACAGAATCACACAGCAACTATTAGTCCTTGGAGACAAAAATGATATCTGTAGACAGGTAATTATTTTTCAATAATTTTATGCTGGTTGTTATAAATGAGTCAGTTAAAAAAATTCCTACCAAAAGAAGGAAAGAATAATAAAGACGGTGACAGTACAGTGAAATTAATATATTTCTTAGTCACAGATAAACTTACATCACCAAAGGGGTGTATAGTAAAAGGTACTGTCACACTACCTTAGATTCATAAATAAATTCATAGGAAGTTCTTTGAAGTTCATGAGTTTAACCCTTTTTTGTCAACAGAATTCCTGAAAAATCTGGGTCCAAGTCATGATGGAAATTAATGTTTGCTTACTCCTCCCGCTAGGTCTAGAAACATAAGATAGGCTGCCACTTGTCAGTCATTTCAGGGTCAGCCCAATGCCATCTGACCTGCTCTGAGACTGCCATTAATTTTTCAAAAGTGTTTATTGATTGTCACTAAAAGGATTATAAAAAGCATCAGTGAGCAAATAAGGATAAACATATGCGAATAAAGTTATGGCTTGAGATAAAAATATTTTGATTAGGTTGGGCATAGTGGTCTCTGTGGCCTTGTATCATGATATTGTTTTGTCATTAAGGTGATTATCGACCTGTGAAAATGGTGAGTCACTTTAAATTAGAAATGCATTTAGCATTTACTCCTTTGTAAACTGTTTTCATTCTCACAGCAACTTCTGAATGGGACTACAGGTTTGTTTTGGTTTCTGACTCATTGATTAAACCATTAAACAACAGCACTGCATTACATAGCATTTAGCATCTCAAGCAGGACTGTGAACACAGATTACTGCAAGTCAGCTTCCTTCAGAAGAGAAGGAAGGCCCTTCTAGTCACTGACAGCAGGCACAGTAGGGCTCTGCCTCCCGTGTCTGTACTGCAGCTCTGAAGTCACCTGTTGATCTTAGGCATGGGGATATCTGATGGCAGAATTCCCTCATGTTCATAAGCTCTATGCTGTGCTTTGCACTAAAGGTTAAGCAGCAAGGGCTGTGTAAATGGAGAGAAGGTGGTGGCAGTGTTCTGAAGACACGTCTGCAGCTGCAGCACAGATGCTGAGTCAAAATAATGGCCAAGAGGAAAGAGCAGCTGAGCTCATGTAACTAAATCATGAAAGGAAGGAAGAAAAAGTAAGGCAAAACATGGAAAACATTCAGAGGTAGTAGAATAAATTAATAAGATTTATGAAATGCTATGGATTACATGGTAAAAAAAGTTTTTACTTCCAACAGACATTACAATAATAGGGAATTAGATAGTTATATAGTCACACCTTATCATTTGTAGCCTGTAAAACTCAGGGCAGGGAGGGAGAAATTAAAATCCTTCTATTTCATATCACATACATTCATAATTACTGATAAAAAAATTAAAAGAAGTTCAATAAGGTACTAGAAATGGTGCAGATGGTGCCCCACATCAGGCAGGATCAGTTATGGCTTAAGCTGATTTTAATGCCCAGTAGGAAATAAGCTTTGATGTGTAAGAAAAGTTCATGGGTTGACTCAGAACAGTTTAAGAAAGTGACTAGTGAAGGCTAGATCTGTGCAAACGTTTTTACACTCTAAGCAACCCTAACAAAATGGGAACTTCTTGCTAATTCTGATATGAAATATCTGGGATATTGCTTGATCACACTGCAGAAGTAAACAGTGTTTTCCCTGGTGTGGAGAGAGAAGTAAAATACCAAAATGATTCCTAAGCTAGGTGTCACTGCTGAAAATCAAGTCTTCTAATTTTAACAAATTCATAAAAATAGGATTTTAATAATTTAACTCAGAGAAATGCAATTCTTTGCTCAAGTAATGCATTTGACTGAACAACAGTTGGGTAAAATTACAGGCTTGTCTTTTGCACCTGTTTATGGAGCATATGTAACTGATTTAAGGAAGGAAAGAAAACATTTCCAGTGACACATTTTAAGAAAAACAAAAAATAAACTATTAGAATGTTTAAAAAATTTACATACAGAGCAAACAACCCCAAACCTCGAGGGTCATAAAAATGCCTTAGTATTATTTTGTTGTATTGTTATCAGTTGCAATTTCCTAAATAAATAGTAAATGCTTTGGCAAAAAA
>VXAC01007657.1:48200-70402 GCA_013399225.1 Rhipidura dahli | reverse complement strand
CCATCAACAAAACAAGCCAGACCAAACCAAACCAAACCAATATAAAATGTGGACTGGTATTCTGTTTAATTATAGATAATGTTAACAATTTTAATACTGTTTTATTGTTTATAGTTTCTTGAACTTTTCCAGTGGTTGCAGAAAATGTGACAAAACTGCTTCTTAACTGTACTCTGCTCAAAGGCAAAATACTTCCTATGAAATCAGGCTCTGTTAGAGGAATACAACACACCTGTGAGTAATTTTATGAATTTTCCCTCAAATTAGATAATAACAACTCAGTCTACATTCTATCAGAAAACTAAAAGCTATCAGTATACCTATATACTTCTATGTGAATAAAAAATACATGTATTTCAAACTTGTACTAAAGTGTGTTCAAATTCTGTATTATGTACACAAGGACTGAAATCAGACTATTCAATGAGGTTTTTTTTCAGAACAAATGGATCTGTGGGGAAAAAGCCCATCTACTGCTTGGAGATAAACAAAGGACCAAATAAAACAGAAGATGAAAATACAATTTTGCCCTTGATGTTTCTAGTTGGTCAGTCCCTTGATGACTGTACCTATTCTTCTGAAGAGATGCTTATTGAGTTGGTGAAAATCCTTTAGCATTTAAACATTTTGTTTCCATCAGGCTATATCAGGGAAAATTAAATTAGGTTTGGTGCTAGCAGTTATTCCTTCCTACCTATGACATTGCCATGTATTGTTTTATTGTAAACAGACCAGGAAAAATTAACCAAAGCAGCATCCTAAGGAACAAGTAGTTATTCCCCATACTGGGGGATTGTTACAATACCATTTTGTGTGGTACATCATGCTTCTGTGTACCTATTCAGACTTTTTTGTACTGAATGCTAAGAAACCATGAAGATGTCTATAAATTCACATGGTGTGTAAAAGATAAGGAAGCAAATGTACATTGGCTGCTTTACATACCCAGGGAAAGGGCAGGCACATGGTAGCAAAGCAACCAGTGGTTTCAAAAAGAGAGGATTTCAGGCAGAAGAGATTACTTATGCTGGGAGGTTAAGGAAGTGACTATACTGATGTTAGAACTGTGGAAGCATTAAATATGAATGAAATGCAGAAATAGCTTAAGGAAAGGTAGTACCAGGCTAGAAGCAAAGGATGTAATAGAAAAGAGCTCTGGGAATGAAGAACAATGGCAATAAAAGAGACAAAGAGGTAAACTGACAGAAAGAAACATTTAGGATTTGTAAATGAGCTCTGTCAAAAGAGAAAAAGAATGTTCATTGGAGTGGAGTCAGTGACTGACAGGCAGAAGAGAAAACTTTGTGGAAAGGGCAGTATAGAAAACTACAACAAAGGAGGTTTAAAGGATTCTAGAATTGAAACCTTTTTGTGACCTCTACTCTAGATTATGCATTTTAGAGAATTAAGAAAAAAGATGCAAAATAGAGAGGGAAAATAACTGAGTCAGAAGAAATGAAGGACAAGGAATGAAATCAGAACATTACATCAATGTTTAGAATAATTTCCTCCTGTCAAAACAAGAATTTGGATGCCTGAGGAAGAAATATGCAGTTACAAAAATTGGTTTTATCCTGCAGAAGATAAAAGGACAACAATGTTGACAAAAATTGCTCACCATTCTGCAGGGCAGTACAAACACAGAAGCAAGCTGTGTGCTGAAAGGCTTAGGATAAAAATTCCTGAGGCCAAAAATTATGGGCCATGTCCAGTGCTTACATCAACAGTGAAAAGGCAAAATTGGACCACCACCTGGAAGTCTTGGTTTGGTCCACTGAAGGACTGTCAGCAGCCTCAGACATTTCTTTCTTATGCTGGGCCTCCCCTCTGTGATACTTACATTAACTAAAAAACTGAGCAACGAAACCCCACACTGAATATGTCCTTCCTACCTAATGAAGAAGTCCATAATGTTCATATACTAAATGTCCCTGTTTTAAAAAAGACAAATACAATGAACTGTACAGCTGATGTACAGAGAGATTCCATCAGATTATTTTCATACATACACTGTGGAGTACTTATGTGAGAATGAGACCATTTCCTTATGCAGGTAATAGCATACCTTTTATGATTTTTCTTCAAGGTGGAATTTTTTGATTTTACAGTCCTATATTAGTTTTGCATTTTTAGGCAGTTACAATCATAAACCATCTTAAAATGCGTACTAGTGTATTTAAGCTCAACCACTATGAGACCAGAAAGCCAAGAAAAATGCTTAAAATAGGTAATTGAAAAGGTCTTGCTTTTCTGATGTAAAACAAGCTGAGTGAGTTTAAATAGTCTAAATAGTCATTACAGTCTGACTGTGATGTGTTCTTTCCTCTACACTTGCTGCAGCATTTCTTGTATTATTATAATGGTTTCTAGAGCAATAAATTACAGACACAGAACCAACTGCTGAAAAGTGTAGGCGGCTCACACAGCATGATGCAAATCACGCTGTTGGATACTCTTCCTTTGTAACAACAATTCCATTAGAGCACACGTGATTCTGCCCACCATAATACAATTTCACTGCACAGCACAGTTTCTGTTGGAGCAATGGAAGATGGAATTTTCCATTGCCCAGGCCTTATTTCTGCAAAGTTATTGTGGTGCTTGAACTTTGCATGCCTGTGTAGTATTCTGGTAACTACATGTACATAAAATAAGCAAATACAAAGTCAAAACCAGTTATCAAAAGACACAGCCACCTGAGAACTATTTAGCAGATTATGATAAATAAATTAGTGATTTTTCAGTCTAATTCCTTATGAAGGGATCACAGCATCACAAATGCTCTTCCAATAAGCAAAAATTACCAAGCAGAAGACATAGTCCAGGTCATTGAATGAAGTAAAGGATAACAGTAAATGGTCGTCCCCTAAACCAGATTTCTTTGAATTATGAGAAATGATTGATACCAAAATGCTACTCTGCCTATTCAAGCAAGACAGATCTTCATATTTGTAAGTTATTGTGCACTAAATATATTTACATCTTATTTGGTGGTGGTTATATATTAAATTTTTGAGCATTATACATAAGGGCTCTATTGCAATCTATGACTGATTAATCAATCAAGATGTAATACCAGGAAAACACAGTTGAAAATATGGCTTTGTGGCATTAAAAAAAAAAAAAAATCTTGTTCTTTTGGTTTTGCTGACAGAATGATAAGATTTTACAATAATACTAGTAACATTACTTTTCACCACTAAAGTGATTTAGATCTTAGCAACTCCATAGTGCTGCAGCGGAAGTATTTTTTTCACAGCATCTACGAATAGTTCATCACTGTGCTGGTGGAAGGAAAGGGGAGGGAAGGTGGTATTTTAAAAAGAGAACTGGGGCAAAAGATATAGTAATGCATATTCTGGGAAAGACTACAGGCTGAACCATCTACAAACTATTTTCAGCCATTCAGCAGATACCCTGGTCTCTCTCTTTTCTAAGTGCTAATTTTTTCCAGTATCATGTCCTGTTAGGTTGTCCTATTTACTGATCTTGTCATAGCTGCCTTTCTTTTTTTTTTTTTAGTAGCAATTCCTGAAAGATACAAACTTCTTCTAAAAATGTTTGGTGCCTCTTCATTGGCATCTGCTTTCTGAAATTTCTGTATTACCTTCAAAGACTTATGCTTTCCCACAGTGAAGGTACCTGTTAGAATGTCAAGAATAAAAATGTCAAGATTATATTCTGTATTGTATTGATTACACTTTGTGTCCTATAAATACTTTTTTGATTTTTCATGCTTATTTTTTCAGCTCACTTATAAATTATTATGCAATTCCCCTTATCTTCTGCTAAGGACTTTGATGCAAAGCCATAAATATACTTAGAAGAGTTTATTTTTCATAAGGGAACCATAAATTTCTAAAATGGACTTTGTAGTCATACCAAGCAATAGCTAAATATGTTGTGATTTGATATGCAATATAAAATAGCTTGATGTATTTCACCTTAAGATTAACTTGCTTTTGTAATATTATGTAGAATAGACATTTGAAATGACAGAAAAAAACTCACAGAAACATCTTGAAAAACCCTTAGAAGTGTACTTTTGCAGAATCATGTCCTTACAATTTATAACATGTGAAGAGTATAAATTTAATCATTATCTACGACTGCTTTTTGTTATTAGAATAATTTTAAAATAACCCTTAAAATTACAGGGTTTACTAAAGGTTCTGAAGGCTAAAAACCTTCATCTGTGTCTAAGGAACATGGATATGAATTATTGTGATCTTTGCATTTCTCCAGTACTCATCCTGCTGTGGATCTCACAGTATAATTTATGGCAGGCTGCAGATAACTCAGTTTATGCTGGTTGCTAATACATTTAAAAGGTTGGTTTATCATCCATAGATCAGAATGATATGAGATATCTTTGTTTTAACTCCAGCTTTTTCCAGGCTTAAGAAAAGTCTTAAAAATGTCTTTGGAGTTTCAGTTAGCCACTGATAAATTTGGGGCTGGGGAAGGGAAAAGGAGGCACTTCCCACTGCAGTGGGAGCAGTGCACTCTGTCACATATTAGTGCACCTGCACAGTACCACATGAACTGCTGCTGCTGCTTACAGCACAACACTTTGCTGCTGACAAAAGATGAGGCTTGGTGCATTAACTCTACCCTTCTGCTATTTCTAAGTGTAGAATTTGGAAATGTAAACAATGAAAGAGAAATAAAAAATAGATATATATCTAAACACATTTAATTAATTTTTGAATATCAAAAAGCAAATAAAATTATAGGGAAACCACTATTATTATGAATAACTCCCACAGATATTTTCTTATGATATCTTGATTTGGATAAGTCAAAAATGTCTGTATTTAAAATTTATTTTAAAAATAAGGAAGAGAAAGGTACTTAATAAATTAAAGTGAGAATAACCAAAAACATTTAAAGGGCCATGCTTAATGCATCTTATTGTAACAAAGGCCTTTACCAAAGTTCTTTTATGTTTTGGAATACCTGAAAAGAGCACTACTGCAATTTAGAGATGATGAATTGTGACAAATTTATTTAAAGTGGGAAAGTAGAAGTGCTCGGTTCTTTGGCATCACAAATTAGGATACTGAAATATCAAAAATAATCACTTTGAATAATATTAAAATATTACTACCAAAACCAAGGAAGACTAAACTGTGAAGACCCTATGTTATTTATAAATGAGAAATGTTTACATTTGTGAAACAAGCATAGATTCCTATATACAGGTTTGTCCTCTCTCACTCAGCCAACAGTTTGCAATAATAAAAATTTTTAAAGGAAAATGCAACTGCAGATATTTTTTATTAATATGAAATATAAATATTAGTTAATTAACACATGCAATTCAAACAAAAATAAATGCCTGGGACAATAATGCAGTAGCTGCCAGTGCTGCAGAAAGAGGAAAAGCAAAAGAAACAGAATTTTTAAAGGGGCAATTTCAATTTTCCCTTGTTCTGAACAATCTATGCAATTGCTACAAAAAGATATTAGAAAGACAGGAGGTGAGATGATGTCTTCCAGATAGAAATGCACAAGAAAATATTTAAGAGTGCTCAGCAGTGACGTACAACAATCCAGAAATGGATTAACTCACTGAGACCATATAGGCAGAAAATAACTTGAGCTCTATATGCCAACATGAATGTAGTTGGGTGACAAGAGAAACAGAAGGGTGAAGAACTACTGAAAATAACTATGACAGAGAGGTTTATAAAGCATGAGAATAACAAAAGGTCATTGTCATGTAAGTGAAGCCATTAAGAGTTTGCAATCCCTATAGAAGGTATGTTTGCCTGCCACAAGACATGGGGAAATTTCTTGCAGCGGACAGGGTTCTTGCTACTAGTGAGGAAAAGTCTCTCTTACATTTTCACAATGATCGTTGATCAACAAAAATGCTAGAAGAGACTAAAAAAGCTGAAAGTTTAATAATGTATAGTTAATGCTTAGACAACTAGTCTGCAGTAGGGAATTCAGACCTCCTTAAGAGAAAACTTCTGATGCAGGATGTCAAAGTTTGGTTCTTAAAACAAAGCACAAGTCAAATAGACTGAGCTGGCGGGTCACTTAGGGGTCTACGTGCAGGTATTTACAGATAGATAATGGGCAATATCCAACACCAGCTATTTGAAGTGTCTCTTTGAGGCCTAAAATCTTAGAGCACAGGAATATAAAAAGGTTCCTCCTTCAACTTGGCACCTTATCTGAGAACATCTTTAAAACTTGAGGCTATAAGACATTTTTCCCAAAACTGAGGAAGAGGACAGTCTTTTTTAAATTTTTTTTATTTTTTTTTATTTGCAGTACTATTTCAGGAGGATACACTTCTCTTCTGTTTAATGCATGTTCTGGTAAGAAAAAAGTGTGTCTGTTTATTCAGGGGAATTGCCCTGGGGAGAGGGAGGAAACGGAATGTAAAGGTGCTGACATGTAGTACTTTAATGTGGTTACTGCACAGAAAAACAAGAGTGGTAAATGCCAAGCTTTTTCTATTTTTCCAGCTGTACTGTTTTTGTTTTGAGGCTACAAATTCAAGGTTGGTGGTTTGTTTTTTATTCTTTTTGCCATTTTGCTGCCCCAAGGAAATTTGAATTTTATTCTGCACAGCACATAATTTTAGGAGGAGATGAAGAATTTCTAATTCTGCATGTAGTATCTGCAGCATGCTGTAAGAAGACAGATGTAACCCTAGAAGCTTAGCTGGACTGATTGCATTCTTGGACTTGGATAAAACCACAGGCTCCCTAAAAATGCCTAGGATTTAGCTAGACATAACATTACTCAGTTGCTAAGATCAAGGCATTTTTTCATGCAAAGAAATATGGGCCATTGTTATTTTAGGTAAAAACCCAGTGTATTTGGCATTAAGGTCCCTCCAGAGTCAGGCAGTAACTAAGAGAGGAATTTCTGAAATAGGTATTGGACCAAAAGCCTAATTTTTTTCTAAGGAGTAATCTGGGTCCCTTTTTGTAGACCCTGGTCTAATACTTTAACATACTATAGTTTGATAAATGTGCTTCGGGAAGTGTTAGACAAAATTATATATTAACCTATTTATACTACATCCACCTAGGATAGTAATCACGCCTGCCAAAGGGCTCAGATTAAGCTTGCATAGGTTTCTAAGATCCTAATGTTACTGGATACTAAGAAACAGGCATCTAAAAACTTGTAGTCTCATTTGTTTAGGAAACAGATACTTCCGTAAAAATCACCTTAATAAAAAGATTTATGTGATTTCATTCTAACTGTCTAATATCTAAGGAATTACAATAATTTAGTTAAATTCATTTTACTCCTTCTATAGAACTGGGATATAATTTTGGATCTTTCCCCTTTACTTAAACATCTATTTTCAGGGGACTTTCAAGAAAATTATTTCAAATTCCTGTTCTTCTACTTTATTTGCCTACAGTTTTGATTTATTCAAAGCATGATATAAAAAGCTAATAGAAAAGAAAAAGTTATTTATTATCAGTTATTGGAGGAAACCTTGTGACCTTTTCAATCCATAAATGGCAGCAGGCTATCCAAAATCTTTCTTTATTTGGTGTCTCCTGTGTGTATCAATTAACAGTTCACTGTTAACAGAAGTGTGAAAACACACAAAGCAAAGATAATTTCAGGTGACAGATTTCTCGCTTCAGGGCTGTGCATGAAAAATTTAACAATTCTTAGGTAAGCATTTATCCTAAAAAGCACTTTCCTGTGTAAAGGCCATGCCTTAAAAGGAATTTTAAATCCATACCATGCTTGAATTTTATAACCTTCATCATTTTATAATATTTGATATCAGTCATCATTCTTATTTGCACCTAAAGTTTGTGTCTTCTTAAAAACATCATAAAATGTTCAGTTTTTAGTTTTTTCTCTTTTGAATTGAATACTTCCATTACTCACCTCAACCCTAAATATTTCATCTAATATGAAATATTCTGAACTTTGAACTAGATTAAAAAAATTCATGTGCAGCTAAGAACAATAAACTGATATTCTGTTTCCTCTTGTTATTTTAACAACAGTATTTATTCCACTTCTGAAAATACCAAATTTCAATTCAGATTCAAACTGCAAATTAAAATCAAAATATAAACAGAATTAGAAGACTGGTCCTTTAACCACACATTTACAAAGACATGCATAGCCCATAAGATGGGTATCCTTTGGTGAAGAGAACCTTAGTTTTTCAATTTGCTTTACTGAATACAGGGAGCATATGCCTGGTGTGTTTCTTTCTACCAATTAGTTATCCATGCAAGCACCTTCCTTATGCCATGGCTGCTTGATTTCCCTAAAAGCCTTTGACAAGGGGTTTTCACTGAATGCCTTTTGGAAATCCATATATACACTATTCACCAGATGATGCTTACACAATCAAAAGACATTTATCCACATACTTGGATTTTTTTTAATTTACATTTAATTAAAAAAAAGTAGACTTGTCTAGCAAAAAAGGCTGCTCCTTGATAAAATTACCATGCTTTGTAGTAATGATGCGTAAAATCTCTGTTTTAAATTTACAGGGATCATATATCAAGAAAAAAGTATTTGGTTGCACTACCAGCTCTAACAGAGGTGTGAATTTAAAATGATACACTAGTCACCATCTAGAAGGGACTATAAGTAGCTTTTAAACTAATGCTAACTTTAGTATAGTGTGGGAAATCTCATAATCAATTTGGTTAAGGAAGAATAAGCTTTTAGTATGCAAATTTGTAAGAAAAACATTTTGAAGAATTGCATCAGGTTAGAGATGTAAATGAGGCCTAAAATGTCTCATTAGGTTTTGAATTGCCCTTATCTTTTGTTGCCATTTTTTTCTTTTTGTTTTCTAAGCATTATAAATCTTGTGGGCTTTGGGGGTAATTTTCTTGCTTGACTAAACCAGCAAGGGTTTTTCCAACAATGAATTATGAAATGCTTCTCCAAACTCAATTCTGCATGAAAATGTGTATCGAGTAGAATAGAACGATGTAGTTTATTTATTGAGTATTTCTCAGGTTTGTCACCTAACATTTTTGATTTTATTTCAAATGACTCAAGCAAATTCTGTAATACATTTGCTGTGATTAATAATTTATGTTTAAATTGAATCCAGATATCTAAAGCTTAATAAAATGTAATATACATACAATTTATCTCCATTGAGAAAGAGACATCTGAAAATTTAGAATGTGAGACATTATTATAAAATGCTTGGTTGGTAGGCAAACCATTAAAACTCCTGTTTTAAACAGAAAAACTTAAAAAGCTTGCTAAATATACCAGTTCACTCATAATGTGACTTCTTGTACATAATCCTTTTCTTTGTTAACTTCTTACCAAAATAAAATATTACATTGCCATGTCCTAATACTGGTGTGAAAGTACTTTGGTGTATTTCAAATTATTATCTTGACTTCTACTTTAATAACTTGAAGTTTTCAATAGGCTACATTATTGAAGTGATATCCTGACGTACTTATTACTTATCCTTATTACTCAAAATAACTATGCTTAGGACAGTTTAAAAACAGATTAAGACATATGCACTTGTTTCTACAATTAATAATCTGCTAGACAAATTGAACTACTTTGAACTAAATGCAGGATGATATCACGATAGGAAAGGGCTTGTTATGTTTCTTATATTTTGTGGTTTAGTGTTCTACGAAATAGTGTTTACAAAATAGCTCCAGACTGCTTAGATGTCATGACTGCAATATGGCAAATTACTTGATGCATTTCTTTGCAGGGGTAAGAGATTAACCATATTATCACCCAAATTATTGCAACTTGCAGAAGGAAAGCTTAAGACATATTGCCTAAACTAAATTAGACTGAATATTCTTTCAAAGGAGAGCTTCATAAGTGAATTGCACCAAAACTCCATTAGTGGAACTGAAGAGTTCCAATGGTTCTAATTACCTGTAGCTTTGTATTTACATGAAACGTACATACATATGTGTGTTTTCCACTGACACATCCACACATGTAACACATGGCAGTAAATTTATCTTTCCCAAATATTTAACTCTCATCCATCGTCTTCTTAAATAAAATCAGTGCACTCTGTGAACAGTTCAGGTGTTTAATACAAATATTATTCTTTATTTAGATAGCAGTGGCCAGCTATTTAGTAGACAGGCTGGATTTTGGTGCAATTTTTTTTCTTTAGAGGTACTAACCCTGTTTCTTCAGCAAGCAGGAGCTTTCTCATTGATATAAGACACTCAGTGGATTTAATTTTTCTCATTTTTTTCTTCTTCTCTTCATGCTTAGCAAATAACTTGGAGACTTAAATGAAAAATAGGTAGGAGAGATTACAGTAACTTCTATGACTTGCTAAGTGATAAGAAATTGATTTTTTTTTCTTTAGCTAATTGCCCACTTCCAAGAAAAATTCTTACTCCCATGAAATCTTTGCCTGGGGATCATGGTATAGTAGGAATCTAAGAAATGTACATACTTCTAAGTCAACTATATTAAGAATATCTGAGTGATTTTTGAAGAGTAAAATATTATGATGATATAAAATTTGCAGTTCATTGCCTGAAATATGCTGTACCACTCTTAGGTACTACATCTAGAGAGCTTCTGCTTGTTGCTTGGTTATAATGGAAAATGAAATTTCACAATATATTAATCCTTTAATGGTGTTGGAGTTAGAGCAGCTAATGTGAAAACAATCAATACATACTCTCTGAGCTAGAAGAGGTGAAATTATGGCCCTGCACTCTCTAACGTTTACTTCCGCTCATAATCATATTGCAGAGATATGAAAAGAAAGTGGGAAACCTTGTAATGTATATTTTAAAATGGCCCTCTGAAAACTTTTTAATATTATTTAAAAGAAATTCGCACATATTCCTACATATTCCTACTAATCTTTCAATCCTCTCTCTGATCCTGCTGTTGAGGGGGATGAGCAAGCAGCTGAATGGTACTTAGTTGCTAGCTGTGGTTAAACCATAGCCCTGAAACATATATACAGAGAATTACATATAAATACATATATATATATATATATAACTAGTATATCGTCTAGCCACAAAAATATTTTTCTTATGATAAACATGATTCTTTTGAAGCATTTAGTATAGACAGTGTCTTCTGCAGATGGAGACCTTCTTTATTTTTCTGTTGCAAAATCAACTGCTGTTGTTTAAGAATCGCTAAATATAAAAATTTTTGTCACAACTCATCACAGGATATTCTAATTTGTCTTACCAAAAATGTTGTAGGAGCCTTTTGTTAGGTAGTGTCTAATATTTTTTTAAGGTTTCTTTTTCTTTTCATGAGATTAAATTTATGAGGAGGTCCTGCTTCCTACTAAGAGATATTCTGCATGTTGAAATACCACTGGTTACAATGAAAGTTGATTTTTTGCAGTATGCCTGAGTAAGCATATTTCAAAATTAAAGGTGAAAAACAGTATGCTTTGCAGTGCACATACTTCCTGTGCTTGCCTCCAGTGCATCCTATTATAAATTGAAACTGAGTTCTGTTTTATTCTTTTAACTAGAGTATAGAAGCATAGTATACTTTTAGGGGATCTGTAAAAGCAATGAACATTCATTAATTGGAGGAGATGATAATTTATTTTATATTCTTATTATATAGTTTTAAAAACTGAAATAATATTATGATGCTTTCACAATTCATCTCCAAACTTATTGATACCTATTTCCGTCTTTCAGCTTGATATGTGAAACAGCATAGAAATCAGAAAATAATTAGAAGCAAAATTCCATTTTGCCAATTAGGCTACTCTATTTACACCTATATTTTTCTAGAAGAACACTCATATTTTCACAAAGAGGACAGTGACTTAAGGTCTATGATTCCAAAGCCACATACCACAATATGCTTTGGGACCAGAATGGATAGGCAAAGGTCTGGAGGCTGCTCAGGCAAGGATGTGACAATCTGAAGGAGCTGTGTTAGCCTGCCAAATACCAGCAGCATGACAAGCGGTAGCTGCTCCTCCAGCCGTATCCAGGATGCTTTCCTCTGCTTTCCCCCCATATTTCTCACTGAATGCCCTTCCTGGTTCTGCAAAGGACTGGGTTCATTATTACGATTGCCAGGAGGGGGCATGGCTAGGACACAGAGGTTATTCTGTATCACCTCATGTCATTGCCGGGGGCAGGGGAAAGGGACTCTCTTCTGAGGAGAAGGGGTTCTTGTCCAGTTGAGTAAATGTCACAGAGGGAGCTGTCCCATGTTGTGTATTGTCCCGGGCTTCCCATGTGAAACTGTTTCTTCTTGTACCCTCTGTCACTGGTACTGTTGCTGTTATTATGTGTATTCTTGTCTCATGGCTGTTTCCAAAATATTGTCCTTATCTAAACCTGTGATCTTTACCTTCTGAACTTCCAAGTCTTCTCTCCAGCCAGCCACAGGGGAACAGGCAAAAGGAAAGCAAGAAGCAACAGAACAGCACATGGTTTGGAGAGTCTCAGTGGGGGCACAAGATTGGGAAGAACCATTCCTAAACCACAACTACACTCACTATGTGCTGGAAAGAGAAAGACACCTACGCTTGTCATCAAAGGAAAATGTTCTTTACTGCCATTGAAGTTTACACACCTCAAAAACAGAAACAGGACAGACTAGGGGAGAACAGGTAATGGTGAGATCATGCTTATTCCCATATTGTCATAAGAAAGTGTAATGCAATTTTAAGTAACATTCACATTTGAATTTAACTAATAGCTACATAAAAATACTTTGCTCGAGCAGAGTGGAAAAATATTTACTATAGTCACTGAAGATTCTCTATTAACTCAGATATTCAAAATCCAGTCCTGATTGCTCCAACTGATTACATTCATCTAAAGCGGTATATTCAGCCTACAAAAATCAGGACAGAAGGACTCCACAGAAATATCTGAGCATACCAGTACATCAGACTTAAGCATACACTCCTCTCTTATAAATTTAGACAAATGTGTACCATCACTGATACTGTAGGGAAACACTGTACCTGGTATTTTTGTGTTCAATCAGACAATAAAACTGATTCCTATCTAACAAATGCAGTCTAAGTATAGGAATCAGGGTCACTAAAAAGATTTTTTTTAAATGCTGAATACAATTGAAAAAGTGTCTTTTGAGATAAACACTCCAGCTGAAATCACTGTTATCATTCAAGGTAGCTTAAAGAAGGCAGACAAATTCACACAGATAGCAAAAAGAGGACGTATGTAGTTAGATAAGAGGCAATTGTGGTGAAGGATTATGGTGAACAGGTGTTAATTTGGTAACATACAGGTGAATCAGCATGGATTTTCATCTGTGCACACTGTGGATTTTATTCTTTCATCTGTTAGATTCAGCTATCGTAAGGGCAAATGCTAGTCAAAAAATTTATCTGTTAGATGGGAAAGAAGAGTGCATTTTGCTACAAAATGTTCTTATAAAACATGAGGATACTCCATTTATTAAAAAAACCCTCAAGCTAAACCAAAACAAACGGCCCCACAAAAACCAAAGCCAAACCAATCTGTATGTTTTAAGGACCTAGGAGATACAAGCAGTGGGATTTATTCCCTTTTGCCTTCCCCTCTGTGTTTTTCTCATTAGCAGTACATTACCTATGCTCCAAGAACCAGCAGGAATTTTAAGTTCAACTACAATTTTGCCCTCACAACATGACAAAAATTCTACCTGAACCAGATCCGTAACATCTCACATAAGGTCAAGGATATTCATACATAACAAGCTTTCTTGGAGGGGGCTAGTTTGATGTTGTCTAATGTACCTGCTCAAAACAGAGATTCTGAAACAAGATATCAAATTGATCACTAAGTCAGTAGAAGCTGGATCTTGTAAAGCAAAAGCACAGTCTCCCAGGAAAAGAGTTTGACTGTTGCATTCGTAAGCACCCCTTGCTGGCTACAGTCAGTCAAGAACTTGTCACTAGCTGGAAATGTGCTGTGCTTTTACTGACACCACCTCCAGCTGGGGAAAAAATATACTGATGGCCATTCTCAAAGGATGAGATGTTTCAAAAATATTTATGAAAATAAACAGAGAATACTACTAACTTTGTGATGTAAAGTGCCAAGTGTTTCAAAAGGCAATGCAGTTTCAGATCACACTGCTAATGTTTCTTTTCCTAACATTTTGACAGACTCTTCAAAACCTGGTGATAAAACTGATAATAAGATTTATCATAAACAGTAGCATCCAAAGTCACAACAGAGGAAGTAGCAACATTGTACAGAAATGGGAAATAAGGAAATACATGCGATTCTGATCTCATTAACTGACTAGATGAGAAACTGAAGACAGATATTGGGTAAAATAAAGTGTTCAGGTAGAATTTAGATATTCAGAGCCAATACAGCTATGCATAAGAATCATGTCTCATTCCATAGACTGTTCAGAAACATCAAGTACCTACAGTTCTGCTGCCCTGTGTGACCTTAGGAACTACTAACTCACCAGAGTAGAGCATCTCAGTTCACATTTCTAAGGACACTACTGTTAAGTGAGCATCTTATTTCCATGGAAAGGAGCATTGGTTGCCTGAGCCTCCACTGCAAAACCCTTATGCTTTCTGCATATAAAATAAAAAGGAAAAAGAAGTTCAGTGTTTTTCCCATAATTATTCCTGAATACTCTGTTATAGCCAGGACAGCAGTGGACTCAAGTGACTCATGTTTCATTACAATTTTTGTTATAAGTGGCAGTTACATCAATGTATTTCTCTGCTCTAGCTTTTTCATTTTTTCTTATCATGGGAATTTTTTTTTTTTTTTAATCTGTGGTATATTTTTATGTTTCTCCTTAAGATAAACTAGCCTGTGTAATAAAAGTATTTTCAAAAAAGCAGCAGAATGTAAAAATTTGCATACAAGAATGGCATTCACTTGTTTCCAAACAAGTGGCAGCCCTGGTAACTAAAATACAGTTTCCTCACATTTAGGAGAAATAGCATTTCACCTCTAGCAAACATAAGAACCTTTAAAATACTTGATTGTAGAAGTTTGACAGTATACACTAATTTGAATGGGGGAAAAATATCTCCCTGCCCAAAAGATAAAAATCCCAAAATATCTTACTTTGTACAGATCATAGTTTCCTGTATTTCAATAGAATGAATCTGCCTAAGAAAATATCCTTTCAGCTTTCAGTATCACCTCAGATAACTTAAGAAATTTAGGGAAACAGAGGCAGTGAAAGATTTTGATTATTACTGACTTATTCAATGCTTCTGGTTAGGTTGAAATGCAGTCTTCTCAATGGCATGAGAACGAGAACAACCTGCCATCCATAGTGGTATAAGGACTTAAGAAGCTTTACTGTTCTAACAGACTCAGTAATAAGTAGGGTTTTTTTATGAAAACAGTGATCTTACTGCAGTCCCTGGTTTGACTGGTGTTATCCCAGTATAACTGCTATTTATACTGATTTAAATATAAACACAATAGTGAAAACTATGATAAACTTTGCTGGAACTTCCTTACAGCATCCCAAATGGAATTCAAATATAAATACTGTTGTGGCTACAACTAAATGCTATAACTTTACATTGTACATAAGCTTGATGAACAGATTGAAGAACAGGAGACTCGATTAATCTTCAGTGATGATTCTTTTCCTAGCCTCTGGTCAAACTCTATGTATCAACAGAAAAAGTACAATTGCCAGAGACAATTTAATAAAACATGAGTATATTTGTGCACATATCATCACACACACACATACTGTACATATGATTGCACATATTTGCGTGTGGATGTATGCTTACCCATATTCTAAGAAAAAGAGAGATACATGGGCAATAGTAAGAACATAAACATCAGTTCATATTAGGACGCTAACCCCAAAAAATGAGTTAATTCACCACCTTATACGTTTTAAGTGTAACTTAATTGCTCATAACGGTACTGCTGGGATGGGTAAGATCCTTTTGTGGCTATGTAGCTACCTTACAGCACCTAATATCCATGTAACAGTGGTGCATTAGATATTGTACAGGCACACTATATTACACAAGGAATAGTCACTGAAATCAACATAAAATTAAAACAGGACATAGCAGTATGATACAACTAAACTCTGAGTCATTCTAGTTCATATCAGTATACTTCTCCAAAGGTATCTCTATAGCTTACAACTATTAAGAATATTTTTGTTTCTTTGATTTTAGTGGAGGAGGGAGTCCACTTACTCATCTGATAAACCAGTTTAAGTCTACATATTTATAACAAATTTTGCTCTTCTTTTGACCTTAGAGACAATGTTTTGGATGTGACCACAAAGCCAGGGAAGAAGCTTTCCTTAATACTTCCCAACAGGTTATAGAAATGACGAATGGACTTGTTTTCCAAGAAAAAAGTTTATATTCCTTTTCTAGGAAAGTACTGAGGTTGGAACAAAATGATCTTAAAACTTTACTGCCAAGGGAAGATGACACTGTTTAGCTAAAGTAGGCTTAAAATATGTTTGATCAAGGACTGGAAGCATGACTTCATGTGAATTAGTGAATTTTGCAAATTAGTTACTTTGTAATCACTGAAAAACAAAGATAAAGAATTACTAAAAGAATGTTATGAATTTTTTTGAGCTGTACTTTGGTTTATACTACACTGTTAAAAGTAGGAGGAATTTTTCAGCAGTATATTCTTCAACCCTTGAGATCACACTGTAGCTTGCTTTAATAAAGAAAATATTTTGTTCGAGGTTTAGAGAGTTTTAAGAGTATTTTTAATAGACTGTTACAATAAAAAGCTATATTATCTGTTATCTTCTGTATTTTCATAGTAAGAGGTTGGAGACAATAGTACATAACTGATACTTCACAGTAAATTTTAAAAAGACACAACAACAAGTTTTAGCAGAATAATGAAACTGAATATCTTGGGACCATTACCTCAATGAAGAGTCAAAACAAACAGATCATAAACCAGTATATTTTTCCTTTTCAACAACTAAATCTTCAAGCTCTGTATAGTATGACTGCAAATTTATCCTAAACAATCATGGATGAACATCTACCGCCTATATTTACTTGGAAAATTAAGTACCTATATGCCTCCTTGGGCAGTAATTGATACCTGAAGGTGCAAATAAGAAAAAGAATGTAATGAAATCTTGAACATACCATTTATAAACTTCCAGTAAATCTCTGACTTATGCTGCATCATGGAGTATGGTAAAACAAAAAAATTACTATGACTGAAATTAAGTTTTTGGTATATAAGGTAGAACCGTGCCTTCAATGTACAATAACTGAATAGCTTAGTTGAGTGAATGTAGCATTTTAACATCATTTTGCAGGTTTAAGGATTGCAAGACCGGCAACCTTTTGGGTATTTTGATCACTAGCACACAAGCATGTAACATACTTTGTGTTCAAGGGGATCCTTCATCCAGGATGCAAAGCTGGTGCTGAATTATAATCACCTTCAAAAAGATTGCAAGCCTGTGGGTATTAAGCTTTGCACTCACCAAGCTCAACCAGAAAGATTTATGCAATCTGCTCTGGGACCTGACACTTATTCACACAGTAGATCTGATAAGTGCATTCTGAGACCTTGAAGTTTATTCTCATCACAAGTTTTGCATTTAAAGACTCAACCAGTAGACCTTTTTTAGTGCTGATCAAAAGCACTTCATTATGAGCTCAAGCAAAATCACTGTACAACCACACAATAAAGGAAAAAAAGAAAGGAAAAGGGAAAAAGGAAAAGGAAAGGGAAAAACCATATACTTTGAAAAATAAAAGTGAATCTTTAAAGCCTAAGAATAATCTCCAATATTTTAGGCAGCCGTCAAGTTTTTGTTGTCTTTGCTCTTGATTATCTGGAAATAGTTTGTCAGATATGTTTGCTTTCCCATCTCAGCCTATATAGATGACAGAACATATCTGAATCAAAAGCCAATAAACTATATTTTCCGTAACTTTTTGGCATCCATTGTATCAAAAAGCTAAATAAGCACATAACAGTATTTGTCCAAACATAATGAGATGAAAAAAGCAATGGATTAAAGGAAAGATTTTACTATTCATTTGCAGTCAACCAATCATCCAGACCATGCTGAACTGGATTGTATTCAGTATTGACCCATGGGATACACCTGGTCTCCAACTAGACTTCAGCCACTGATTACAACCCTCTGGGCTTGATAAATCACTCATTCTTAAGCCCCTCCCACTGTCTGCTCATCCAGCCCACGCTTCCACAGCTTCTTTATGAAAATATTATGGGATTCAGTGTCAAACAGCTTACTGAAATCAAAAGAGAGAAAATCCAGTCCTCTGTCTTCATCCACCAAGCCAGACACGCCATCACAGAAGGTTATCAGGCTGCTAATGTCTGACTTCCCCTTGTAAATTAATGCTGACTTGCAGCGACAATGACAGCTGCCTCCATCACCTTTAATGGATGCATCCCATCGCTGCTCATGGATTTGGGCATGTCCAGGCTATTTAAGTATTCCTTAAGCTGATACTCTTCCACTATGAGTATGCCTTTCCCACTGCAGATTTACCCCCTGCTTCCCAGCAGGTATTTCTCAAGGCTGTTTTACAAGTAAAGACTGAGGCAAAGAAGGCATTCAGTACTTCAGCCTTCTCCATATTCTACCACCAGTGTCCCTGCCCCAATCATCATCAGGCTCCTGATTTCTTGTCTTCCTTTTGCTGCTTATGTACCTGTAGAAACCCTTCTCATGGCATTTGACATCCTTCACCAGATTCAGCTCCAGTATAAACAATAGCTGTGATGTTTCAGGTTTCATAAATCTAAATATCACAAGTGTACTATCTAGTCTAGAATTATAGATTTTTTTTTGTTCCCTTGTGGTCACATCACACAAGATAAATTCTGTAGAACTGTGGACTGTTCTGATTCATCCAGCTTACACAGATGATCATAAGTGCAAATTCCCTTCTGTGCACATTTTAGACAGATCTGAAAAATCTGTTCAAAAAGTAAAATAAATCTATTGCTAAGATATGAAATGTATCACGGAAAGTTTTCACTGCTCTGAGCCATAAACTCAGGATGCTGATTTATTTTAAGTGAAGTCTTGAGCTTTTCCACTACCTCTTAAACCGCAATTTTTCCCAAAGCAAAAGTCATTTCTCACCCCTATCTTCATAAATTCACGTTGCTTTTTATGAGAGAAGAAAATCTGTGAGCAATATTAGCTAATTTTTAGAGAGAGAGAATAACCTTTTTATGGCAATGTCCAGCAGAGTCTGCCAAGAGTGTAAGAATTCAAAACAACTACAAAATCTTGATCTTATATAACAATGCAAGTTAGTAGCCATTAAGTTAAGCGCAATACTCTAATTCAGTCCGCAAGTTCAAATATTCATTATTTCTGTCAAGTGCTTGTTTTGAAGGATATGTTTTCCCTTCTCTGATCCACAGTGTTTTTATTCTGTATTCTGTGCTTATTTCTTTGATGTTCACTGAAGACTAATTGTCATTGCAGTATGGAGGATGGCCATTTGAAAGAAGCACATTTTGATGAATAACCTCTTGCATTAGTTCTGTACAGTAATACCTACAGATTTATACTACATATATACATTTCTTCTAAAAAATCTTCATCCTTAGAAAAGTTTGCCATATCAAAAGAAAGCAAACAAGCAGCTGGTCTATAATACCTCATTTTGCATTGAAATCTGGAAACTGGCTCATTTTGTGCTTTATTTAGAGTTATTTTGGGTACCATACAAAAAATATGTGTTTTAGTGCCAGCCAAAATGACTCTTTTGTCACCATGGCAATGTCTTTTATACTGGTATTAATAACAAATACCACTTAAATACAATTTTTTTCCTGCTGGAAGTTGAATGATTACAATGATAATTATCTCCTTTACCATTATGCTTGACGTGTGTCAGATGGGTGATGTGGCAATTCCTTATTATTACGAATTCCTTGAGAGTGAGATCACAGAAAAGAAATTGACAGTCATTTGTCATTAAAAATCAAAAAAAGATGCCTCCATTTTGAAAATGTATGTCAAATTTTACATGTGTCAGCTCTTTAAAGTAAGAAAACCTATTAGCTGCAGAAATCCCTAGAAAACAGCAGTAACAACTTGAAATATAGATTAACGTAATAAAAAAGTAATCAGAACAAATACAAAGCCAAACAAGAGTAGCCACTCTATAAAGAACTAAAAACCCACATAAAAGTGCACAAATAAACAAAAAATCCCAAACACCTGAAGAACAGAGGAAATTAAAGAAAAATTAAGCTAAACAAAAAACCTAAAACCAAAGAAATAAAAAAGCTCCACCAAAAGGTGAAAGATATGAAAAAACAAACCCAACTGCCAAAATCCACTACGCAAAAAAAGGTCTTAATTAATTTTAATTTTAGTCATACCTTTAAATTAAATGCAAATTTGAGCAAATTTGTATGTGTTTTGGGATTGCACATTGCATGTTTGTGCAAATAAAATCAGGGGCTGCATCTCCTTCAATTTCCAGAAAGAAAGTGTGTTGAATAAAAAGGCGTAGCTTTCATTTACTAGTGCTAAGTCATTATTTGTAGCTAATGACTTCTATTTGATTATTTGATTAAGTTACCTTGTTTTTGACAGCAAAAAAGTACATCTTGATTAGTATATATTAGGGATGAATGATTTACAGATTAGACAAATGATGCCTTTTGCCAATCATCATTCTGAAGATATGATCATTTTTGGAGATAAGGAAAACAAGACTTGCAGTATTCGTATTCAGCTTAGTGAGACAACAGCTGCAAGAAAAGCTGCTGAACCAACTGAACAACTCATGGTCATTAAAAATTGTTCCCATATTTCACCCTCTGCAGTACTTTGTTAGCATTGAGCCCCTTCTGAAGGCAAGTAGCACTTACTAAAACTGGCAGCAAAACTCAACCTGGGTAATTTTCTGCCTTTTTAAAGGGTTCAGGGGCTCAGAGAAGAATCAAAGAAATACTGCAGCTAACAAAAGGGCAGACAATTGCAGTATGGAAGCCGGGAAAGAAAAAGTAAGTGAGGGAGAAAAGGAAGAAGAGAGGCGAGTGATGTCCCCTCTGTTTGCTGAGAGAGGGAACCTGTAGCTTGGAAAAAACACAGGCACTTGCATCACATACACCAATTGGAAAGCTCTGTCAAGCACATATTTTTTTATCTTGTGTAATGAAAACAATTATATTTAATAAACAATAGATTTTCAGATAAATCCACTATTGGAACAACCACACTTTTACAAGTGGCAGGCTACTAAGCACATCTCCAGGGAAAAACTCTGCTGAATTTGAAGAGATGCATGCAAGATCCACCCCCGAAATCTCGTATTTTAAATACAGAACTTCATGTTGATAGATCCAAAATAAAACTGTTCAAAATCAGTCACACTTAGTGTGGCTGAATACAACCTAAGGAACTTTAACACCTGTTTTTATACATCTTGAACATAAGCCTCCTAATCTATTTTTCTAAAAATAACTTTACTTTTCTAGCTTCATTGGTTTACGCCAACCTAGAAGAGTTTACATTTGGGAGATGAGAATTATTTTAAACTGAAAACAGATCACAGCCAAAAATGTAATAAATTGTCTTGGATTATAGCTTACTTTAGATCCACAAACACAAAACCATGACATAATTATTTAGGAGGTCAACTTACAGTAAAATTCAGTGTTATATCTTTAAAGAATCCAAGATGAGTCATTCTTTCTCTTTCCTAATGAAAAATGATAAAACTCTTTAACTGAGATTTTTGTCAGGAGATGAAATTCATGAAGACAGGAAAGGAGAAGTAGTATCTTAAAGCTACTCATTGATCTCCACAGCATGTAATAAGTCTTAAAAGATACTTAGATTAAAAAAAAAAAAAAATCACTGTGCCATTGAAAAGGCACACTTCTGTATTCCTATGATTATAATTTCTACATAACCATAGAGATCTTTGAGTTTTTTGTCTTTGCATATTCCATGTTTAATTCCTCTCGTAATTAATTTGCAATAATACAAAGAAGCATTATCTTTTTATGAAGCGTACAAAAATTAGTAGATGCATTTTAAAGAGTAAGCTAATAAACCTAAAAAACTCCAAATAGAGCTGTAATGAAGAGAAAAAAAGTTAAAGTTGATGCTTAACAATCAGTCTTTTAAGAAATCTGACAGCATGTCAACACTCATTTTCTACTTCTTTTTAAAATGACTTCTGTAGGACAAGGATCTAATAAACAATAATAATGTGTGTGTATATATATATATAGATAATAGTATAT